>FYBW01000022.1:0-177124 GCA_900186205.1 Debaryomyces psychrophilus | reverse complement strand
ACAGCGAATATATCGCAAGCCAGCATATCCTAACCGTTAATCTTGCGTGTTTATTGCTGCTAATTGTCCATTTAAGGGCATCGTATACATTATCCTTGCTGCCGATAGCTTATGATAGCGAAAGAAAACCAACTATGTACTCGATCTATGGGTATTACACAAGTGTAAAACCAATCTTCGATAAAGTGTGCACGCTTTAAGTATCAAATATTTTCGTGGATAAATTACCTAAAATAAATCATGTAGTAAGTTTCTATTATAGTATATACTATATATATGTAAAGAAAATGCAATAGGTTAATAATATAAATTAATGGAGACAATTATTAATAAGAAAGAGCACGAGTACAATCAAGACAAAAATATCTTAAAACTCACCTTTATAGTTCAAATCTTTTCTGGTTAAAACTTCGTCTATAATACCAGACGATGCAGCTACCAATCCCAAGAATGGTCTTGAGGGATCTAAAACCTTGGACAAATATTCTGGATGGTATTGAGTACCACAGAAGAACTTGTGGTCTTTCAATTCAAATAATTCCATTCTCTTTTCGGTTTCATCTTTACCAATGAATTTTAAACCCTTAGATTCTATTTCATCTATTAATTTGGGGTTGACTTCATATCTGTGTCTGTGTCTTTCTAAGACGGAGTTAGCACCACCGTATAATTTTCTTAATTTAGACCATTCGGAATCGTCAGTAAATTTAGTGCTATGGATACCTAATCTCATTGTACCACCTAATTTAACCTGGTCAACATCAGGCATGTATACCACGGACGCTGTCTTTTCTTCGACGGTAGCATCGAATTCCATGGAGGTTGAATTGGTGTAGCCTAGAACGTTTCTAACGAATTCAATGACCGCAATTTGCAAACCTAAACAAACACCCAAATATGGCACGTTATTCTCTCTTGCGTATTTAGCAGCAGCAATCATACCTTCAACACCACGGTTACCAAAACCACCTGGGACTAAAATACCATCGGCTTGACAAATAGAGTGCCATGCTTTGTGGTATTCGGCCAAATTAGATTCTTGCGACTTCTCTTCTAAAGCGCTGGATTCGACCCATTCAATTTTTAATTTTCTTCTGCAGCTCATTGATGAATGTTCCAAAGCTTTGATCACAGATAAGTAGGAATCCTTCAAATTTGTATATTTACCAACTAAGGCAATAGTAATCGTTTCAAAGGAGTTATCGTGTTGAGTAGTCAATTCTCTCCATCTAGTCAATAATTGTTCACCTCTAGATAAAGCATCCTTAGATAGTTTGTTAGCATCTAACGCCAATTTCTTTTCTAAGAACTTCATCATTCTCAGTTCCTTTAACAATAATGGAACATGATAAGTAGAATTAACATCATGAACAGCAATGACTTGTTCAGGACCAACATGACAGAACATTCCAATCTTTTCAATCGTAGCAACTTCTAATTCTTCTTGACATCTACATGCAATCATATCAGGAGTCAACCCCAATGATCTTAAGTCTTTAATTGCTGCTTGAGTTGGTTTCGTCTTTTGTTCTCCGTGGATAACAGGAACCAAGGAAACATGAATTAAAGCAAAGTTTTCTACACCTACTCTGAATTGAAATTGTCTCAAAGCCTCAACGAATGGAGCACTTTCAATATCACCAACAGTACCACCTAACTCAATGATACAAATTTCAGGCGCTAATCCAGAATCATCAACTGGGACGACTGCAACCCTTTCAATCCAATCTTGAATTGTACCGGTAACATGTGGAACAACTTGGACAGTCTTACCTAAATAATCACCCTTTCTTTCTCTATCGATGACGTGAGAATATATCTTACCGGTTGTAATGTTATGGTCTTTGGTTAAAGTAGTGTTCAAATATCTTTCATAATTACCTAAATCTAAATCAACTTCTCCACCATCATTCAAAACAAAACATTCACCATGTTCTAACGGAGACATCGTACCAGCATCAATGTTCATATATGGATCAATCTTGATAGAAGTTACTCTGTAACCTAACGTTTTAAATAATAAGCCGGTTGATGATGCTAAAACACCTTTACCGATACCAGAAATGACACCTCCAGAGACAATGACGTATTTCATTCTTAATTTTTTCTTCTTATTGTATAGTAGTTTATAGATGTTACGCTATAAAAAGAAAGATGCGATTATTCAATGTTTATTAAGAAGCTATAGATACGCCCTCTTAAATGAATTATTTAAGCGGGAGGAAAGAGGGTAGAAATTCATTCAAACTTCGGGAACATTATTCCTTTTATAGAGCTGCGATAGAAAAAAAAATTCAAAAAAAAAACGCTACGCCGTAGACAAGTAGACTGTCAAATGCGGAAGTAAATGAAATTTTCATTATGTTTGCTAAATTATACACCTCATCAAATTTTGGTCCATTATTATGAACAGTAAGTGGACAAGGTACCTTGATTGAGCATCTTACGATTGGGTTGATTTTTGCCTCTTTCTGTAGATAGAAAGAAATGAGTTAATCTTGGATATATAAATACGAAGAAAAACTAATCATGATGGCAAAATAATGTAAGTATCATTTACGGTGGAATATGATCAAATAAATTAAGAGTCCAGATACTTGATGGCTGTATATTTAGTAATGTTAGTTGTATAATATGCGATATGAATGATCTAATGTGGAATTAAACTATCTTAACTCCTCCAATTTGGGTACCATCTTCATTCATTAGTATTTGTGCTCTTCCCTGTTTGATTAGTACGCCTTTCAATATTTTCACAAGTAAGTTGTAGTCTAAATTTTTTAAATCATCGTCTAAACCAGACTCTTCCAGTTTGGTTAACTCATAGACTGTTAGGACAGAGCCCAACTGCCCGGTCCTTTCGACAAAATCGTATAATGTATTACCCCATTCAACCAATGTTTTCCAGTATATCAAGATTCCGGATTCCGGTTGCTTGGCGTTAAGGTATTCAGCTCTGTGGAGCTTATGGATTAGATGCTTGAAGATTATAGTTTTAAATTCATCACTCACTATCCTATTAACGTTCCTGTTTTCAAATAATGGTGGAACTTCATTAATGTCGACGTTGGTCAATTGTGTATGTAATATGGACCCCAGTAAGGATAGCGAAGTTATTTTGTAGTGCTGGCAATACGATAGTATAATTTCTCCCCACGACTCAAGTTGATTTTGCAATATTGTTGAATTCGGTTGCTTGGTATAAAGTGGAGGAAATGCGTGGATTTTGGGGAATACAAACACGGTTGACATGATAAATCAGTTCGAAGATAATGTTTTGGTTACTTGGCGAAGGATCAACTTGAAATTGATAGCGACTCACGTGCAGTCAACATATATTCAAAATAATCATATAAGCTACAATTCTTCTACGTAGGAAGTGTTTATCGTAAACCTTTTATTTTTTGTTTATTAACAATATCATCGCAAGTGTAATTTATAAGCATATCAGATATAAAAAACACATCACTATAAACCGGAACTTAAAATTACAAAATGTTATTTATTTTTCTAAATTAAACAATTCTTATGTTTGATTAATCAAGACGAAGTAAACTCAAGCTTCAGCCATGTCTCTTAAACGACGAATGGTAGATCTAACGGTAGCAGCTGCCGCAGTAGAAACAGTGTAAGCACCACCCGCGACAGTCTTACGACAAGATTTACAAGTCCAGATACCAGCAGCACCTCTTTGGACTGTTCTCTTACCGCAGAATGAACAATCGTATTTAGCGTGTTGTTGGACTTCCAACTTCTTGGTTTGTCTTCTCAACGAAGAACCGTATCTAACACCGAATTTACCGGTAATACCAACCTTCTTAGTTCTCTTAGTCCTATAAATATGTTAGTATATTGATCTAGATGGCACTCGACCGCCATATGCGGTCGGGCATTTCAATAAAATCTCATTACAATGAATATCTAAAAATTTTCGTTCTGTGAACATAAACATTTCTGATCCCTTGTATCATTCCCACACGTATCTCTGTAGTCTCCTACTTCGACCGGTCATTCCTTGTTTTTGACCTTCCCCCATACGTATTTATATGCTCCATCATTTTTCATCGGAAATTTTTCACTCTATTACGTAGATCTCCTCAGAAGATACTTTCACTAGAATACATAACTTCATCAAGATGTTCATTGTAATGGTCTCCTTCTGTTGTTAAACATACATATTTAACTATAATTGTCTATTGTAATTGACTATACTAACAACAGAAGAAAATAGCTAGGAATATTTCATGTCTATAATGATAGAATGAGACCGACCATGCTTATTATAAGCGGCGTGTACCCTGCTCAATAAAAAATTAACTGAAAATTTTCTCACAATTTGACACGAAATAAAATGGCAGAAATAACGTCTCAATTATTATATCTCGTGACCATCAGATGTTCCTAGGATTCAAACCCTAATACTTTTGTGAACTCCATTATATATGTTCTTTTGGTGTTATCTGTAAAGTTAACAATTTAAAACAATACGAACGTTGACAGAACATGAGGATGATATATTAGATACAATGGATGATGGAGATATTGGTAATATTTCTTTTATGAAGTTTATAAAATCAGACCCTGAAGAAGAGTCGATGTGTATGATTACTTTGTAAATGGGCGGCTAAATGCGAATTTAGTAGAAACAGGAAACTTCAAGTACTAATACCATGTAGGTAACGGGGAATCGAATGGTAGTGAAGGAATGGGGGTTCGAGGCGAAGAAGAGGATTTATTGCAGGAGCGGGCTAGTTGTAAAGCAGCGGAATTAGATGCGGGAAACTCGCAATCAGGAGTGCACCAGAAGGACGAATGCGGTCAGGGTGGGTTTGAGGTTGGTCTAAATAGAAACAGAGACGAAGTATTTAATCTGGATCAGGAGGATGGAGAGAGTTGTTTTTTTGGGGGTTTTCAGGATGAGCCGGCGATAGCGCATGGTTCCAGCCATAAGTCGTATTCCAAACGCAAATTGGAACCGTCGTTCAGCTTCAATAAAAGACAGCGACATACGGAATTCTTACCATACAAGGTGGTTGCAGACGAAATATTCAATGCTCGTGCGATGAGCGATGAGCAGTCGAGAATACGCGACGGCTGCAAAAACGAATATAACGAGGCTTTCTATGGTGCAGACAGCACGCGAGAATACGGTGCCAGCATTTACAGCCACGAAGTTTCCGAAAACCTCATTTTATCCCATGTATATGACGGTTTCAGGGAATCGAGTTTTGCGCGAACCGGCGAAAATATGACTCGTCTGAGATTGAAAGACTTCTCGGAGAAGTTGGAACCTTTGTTATCGTTCCCAATGTTAGATAGTGAGAATTGCATCTTAGGAGAACCTCTCAGGGATATTTCATACAACAACAATGATATAAATGGAGCAATTGCGCCAAACATGGTATCCCATTACAACGAGCGAGATTTGCCCACAAATAATAATAGGAACGAAAAAGAAAATATTATTGACCCTAAGGTTATTTTCAAGTTCGAAGCTAACTCGGACCATCAAATGGGAACGAAAAAGATTCTTAACGAATACGCATCTATCATATCTCCCAAACGAGATAGTAATGTATTAGCCTGTTTAAGAACATATAGTAATTCTAAAACAAGACATATGGCAAAACCAGATGATATCAATGCAAGAAGTTTGCCTTCATTTGAAACCAGCGATAGAGATATTATACTGTCACCACAGAAGAAAACTCGCTTGTTCACATTTTCAACACCAGATCAAGTCCCTGACAGGGAATTTAACATCGGAAATTCGAATCAAAATTTAAATGACCATATACGTAAAAACCCTCGTTTCAGAACTGATGTCCTTGGGCTCAGTCAAAAGGGAACAAACATATCTGACGACACAGGGCAAGCTACCAAAACCAAACCTAAACTTAGTCAAAAATTGTTATATATTCATAATCTTTCTCGTTCGAGTAATACAAAAATTGATGAAACTGTTGCATATTTACATTATAAATTACGGAGTTATGAAAATATGGCAGTTCTGACGAGGATTAGAGATATATTACAAAATCATCAGTTAAACTTGATAGGTATCTACAGCCAACTTGGTATTCCTGAGTTATTAGTTCCTCGGAGAACAAACTAAAAATATAAGATTTAACTCCCTTTATGTGTAGCCTATCGTATCACTATTAAAATTGGAATTATATATTTGTCAACGTGTGATTCTATTAGAGAAGATAATATCAACACGTAGAGAAATCGATGCGAAAAGCAGAGCAGTCTAAACAATTCAGAATATCAAGCTTTCACGCTGGGGGGTTTCTATCCCTAGGGAACAAATCAACAGGTTGCATTTCTACATCATCTTCATCTTCTACCTCTCCATCAACAAACGGTATAAACTGATCACCGTTAGGAAAAACGGCTGGTTGTATTATTTGAGGTGCATTTTGGGGATCTTGATTTTGTTGCTCCGGATGTAATTGAATATCCTGTTCAAGCATTTGACGTTGTAATATGCGTTGTTGATGATGATTCCTAATCAATCTTTGAAAGTGCTCTCTCATTTCCTCTGGACCCATATTACCTTCATTTAATTCTCTGAAGATTTCTCTATTAATTTCAGCCATCTCAGGGTTTCCTAGTTCCCCACCTTGTAATACACCAATACCACGCTGTCTCGCCCAAAGATTCATTTCTTCGTCATCCATATCATCTCCTCCATTCATAAATATTCTTCGTCTTTCATGAAACAATGCATGCATATCGCCATGATCAATTAAATACGATCTATCTTCCATTATTTGATTTAGATGATTTCTTAATTGACTAACTCCATGACCAGAAAACACGCAAAATGAATTCTTCTGTTGTTCGTTGAAGTCAGGAGGCGGATCACGGCAATACTGTGTAATTTCTCTTCTTAAAAATGCCGAAATACCTGTCAATGATAAATGTGTTAATTTTGGGCAATTCTTCAATAGTAAATAAATTGGTCCTATAGTTAGATTTGTGCAATATGATAAGTGAACTCTTTCTAGGCAGTCTTGTTCACCACGACGTCTTACTAATTCAAGTATACCACTATCTGATATTAAACTGCATTTGACTAAACCTATTCGTCTCAATTTCGGTAAATTGGCTAATTCAACTAGTGTCCAATCAGTCAATTGTGAGCAGCATGCTAAGTCAATATACTGGATCCTATGGCAAGATCTCACCAATGATGCGACTCCGAAATCGGTAATTAAACCACAATGTCCTAAATGAATATAATGCAAACTTCTACCTAGTTGAGATAGAGCCCTCAATGATGCGTCAGTTATTTGCATACACTTCGACAACACAACATTCCTTAATCTTGGAGCACACATAACTAGTTTTTCTATCAATTTATCAGTTATGGCGTTACAACCTGTTATATCGACAATTCTTAATTTTTCAAGGTAATATTCATTCGGAAGCAATTCAAATAATCTGTCTGTGATACCAGCAGCATTGCTTATCCGGAATTCTCGTAATTGTGATAAATTAAGAAATATTAATTTCAAATACTTATCACTGACATTGGGACAGTTATGCAAATCAATTTCAACCAAAGATTTACAGTTTTCATGCATGATTTCAATACTTCTATCTGTGATGTTTGAACTGCCATTAAATTTAACTCTTTTGAGCATAGGACAAGATTTCAATAGCTTTAGAATTGCCTCTTCAGAAACATTTCTGCAGCCGGGGGCATACAAACCTTGCAAACGCGGACAATTATTCGCTAGGGATAATATTATATCATCATGTATATCTGTTACTCCGGTTAAATCTATGGATTGTAATTTTTCACAGTTTTGCAAAACTGCTGTTATTGGGTTATACGTCAATTTAGTACAGTTAACTAAAGTGAGTCTTTCCAATTTAGGACATCCAACAAACAAATGTAATACACCATCATCGACCAATTTTGTCATAAATGATAAGTTTAATCTTTTAATAAAAGACCTATAATCCCAATGAGTTTCTTCTTTTGGTATTTCCATAATTGCTTTAATCTTTTGGAAGGAACTATCGTTTTGCATATTAGGTCTGAACCAAAGAATTTCGATTATCAAATCGGCAAACTCATGACACACTGTTAACAACGAATATAGCTCCTTTCTGTCAAGATGATGGAAAATCTGTAATAGGATCTCTGTAGGTAAGTTCAATAAAAGAGAGTTCTTGTAGTTTAACTTTTGGATCTCATTTCTGTGAATTGAAGTAGAAGATAGACGCCGTTGAATGATTGAGTTTCGTAACTCCCTGTAATCACTGCTAGAGTCGGTATCCATTTGGAACTCAAATTCATGGTTAACGCTGCTGCTATTACTATCGTTATTGTTATTCGAGTAGTTGGCATTATTCTTGCTCCTAGCTAGCATTTGCGAAAATGATGGTAATGTTCGACTATTGCTGCTAGCCGTACGTGATGTATTATTATCTTCTATGATGTTATTTGAAGAACGCATTTTCATGGGGGTCTTAGTTTACTTTAAATATGATGAGCCACTCTATGAAACAAACTAATAGTAAATATACATGCAACAAACTAACAATATCAAATAAACTCACGGATAGTATCTTCCCACAATTGTTATTATGATGTTACAATGATCAATAACTAATTTAAATACTGGCGGTAAACTGAAAGCAAATCACTCACTGATAAGTACAGAATTCTTATAACTCTAAATAACAATGACCACAATTAATATGGTTTTGGTTCTATTGTGATCAGTGTCTAGCTTAAAGCGCAAACTGTTGTTGTATATTCTCTTACCGATATTGATCCAATGGTGTTATATAATCTCTTTATTCTATGTGATTGTGAATCGATTTATCGCCATTAAGACTAATGATATTCATATGCAGGACTCCGGTATTATCAATCGCAATGAGTATTTTTAAAGTATGTAACTTAGTGATAGTTAATACATATGTAAAATACTGGCAATACATCATAAAAATGCATGAATACTGAAGATTAGTATATTAAATATTATGTATACAAGATAAAAGTCGTCAATATATAAATAAATAAACAGATATTGAAAATGAGCGAAATGAAACCTTAAATAATTTTTTGATTGATAATGATTTTAAAATTGATATACTTTATTTTGGGATGATAATGGATTTATTATTGATTTGTCGTAACCGACAATTCTAGCGATATATGAGTCGTGGCTTAGAAAAACAGATTTCTTTGTCCAGTACTTACACCAGGCGTACCTGGATTGGAGTTGTATCCTAAAGCCGCAGAGCTCAAAGATAATTGTTCCAATTGTTGCATGACATGGCTGTCGTGCTGTTGTTGACTTAATGATTGCAGTTGCATTGGATGTTGTTGATGATTCAATTGTGCCTGGTGTTGATTTGGTATGGGCATCATCGCCTGTGGAGGCATCATCGCCTGTGGAGGCATCATCGCCTGTGGAGGCATCATCATAGGATATCCTTGTTGTTGCTGTTGCTGTTGTGCTAATTGGGGTGGTAGTCCATACTGATGAGATACTGATGCATTTTGAGTTGGTACATTCTGTCCCACCATAAAACCCATTGGGTTAATCAAATGTTGTTGGTGTACTTGTGTTGATTGTGAAATTTTGTTCGCGTTAGAATTCGTACGACCATTTCTTTTATTCTTTCTGTTGCCTATTGAAGTAGATCGATTTAATCTTGTTGTAGACAATCCAACCTCATCCATCAATTTTTTGTAAGATTGGAAATTAGTAATATTTACTTCTAAAAGAATTTTTCTAATTTGCAGTACAATGAACTGCTGATACCTAGCATTCTTGTTGGAATCATTCTCATCATTGACGGTTAGTAACAAAGGATTGGACAATATCTTGTAAACGAATAATGGACCTGCAGAATTTTCTTGACTCTCACCTAAAATGGCCTCTAATAATTTTGATGGTGTTCTATTTGAATCGTCTTCAGATTCATCAAACTTGCCAAAAATAGAATCCATGATACGCTGCTTCAGGTCAAGATCAGACCTATTATTCAAAATTTTTAGAATTGTTAAATTAGCTAGTTTGTGAGTACATAATTTCTCCAAATTGGGTAAAAATTTCTCTTTTAATAATTCAAACCTCTTGTCTTTAGTGGCACCACATCCATTATATGTATCTAAGAACCAAGTAATTAACAAAGATCCGTTATTATTAACAACCAATTCATTGGCAAACTCAACAACTAAGCCAGCAACTAGTATCACTTGTTCATTTGAGATTACGTTACTCTCGTTTGCTGTTTCTAAAATAGTCCTAATGCATCTTGCACCGAATCTACCAAAACTGATTTCGAGAAAATTATCCAACATTGTCTCAAACATAAAATCATTGAATGGTGAAGAAAATTTAAGACACCCTTGCAAAACATAGTTACCAAACTGATCATTAAACAATTTTACAGCATACGGTTTTAAGCTCGCGCCGATTAAATACTTTTGTTGATAGTCTTCCTGACATAAGTTAATAATCTTTTGAATTGCCCAAGTACCGTTCTTATGGATACTTAATTGAGTTAAAAATGGTGTAATTTCCTTTACCATCATCAACTTGATAACAGGAGATTCGACAACAGTAAAAATTTTTTGGATTATAGTATTACCAAGATAATCGTAACATAATTCTGGTAGCTCGTCCATCATAGCCAAACATAATTCTTCCAATTCTAATTGAGTCATTACTTTATTTGAAATCTCATAATCTTCCGAATCTGAGAGGTTGTTAACCGCAGAACTCCGCGATGGTGACTGTTCACTGTTCTCTAATATTTTCCGTAATTCTCTTAACTTAGGCGAATCAAATTGACGCAATGGGATTGGATCTGGCAATGGACCAAAATTATCTTGATAGTTTTCATTTGGATAAGAAATTGACTTATTTATTATCGAGATAATTTTGTTTAAATCAACATCCTCACTTGTACTGGATAATTTGTTTATCGACGTGACTAATTTTTCTTGAATAGATAATAAATCAGTCGGCGATGGCTTTGATGTTTCAGAAACTGAACGTACACCACCATTCTTCTGCGGTGGTGGTTGTAATGGGGTATTCGTGTTTCCATTGGCGTATGAAGATTCAGCATTATTTGAAGCACCATTCGAATTTTCAACAAATCTTGCAAATGCCACGTATAAGACAACTCCGGGCACTAATTCCAAATGATTAAAATTAGCCTTCAACGTCATCGCCAAATCAACAGAAGTACACTCGATCAAAGCTAACTTAGAAGTATTTGTTGATGAAATCCTCACGCTTCTTACGCTTCCTAGCGATTTATTATTCCCCAAAGAATTATTTAAAACAGACCATAATTTTATTGCATCAATAAACTGTGGCAAATTATCAAATAAAATGTTCTTGGTGGGCCCCAATTTAGGGTTCTCAAAGCTGGTCGTGACCACCAACTGAGACAAAACAAAATCGTCTTGCAATAATGGTTTTTGACCTAATAAGTGACTTGTTTGTGGGTTCTGCTGAAATAAATTTTGAGCTAATAATTGTTCCTGTTGCTGTTGCTGCTGTTGTTGTTGTTGTTGTTGTGGTAATTGCAGCTGGATATTGGACTCAGCTAAAACGGGGGTAGTGCCCGAATAAGTCCTGGATCTATGTCTTGTGTTATTCGAATTAGGATTATTATTCATATTAATCATTAAATTGTCCAACAATGCATTTATATCACCGTTTTTGTTGGAAGCCGTAAACGGCGAACTGCTCATCATACTTGGGTTCATCGCATCAATCGGATAAGTGTTATGCGATAATGACAATGAAGACGAGTTCACATTTGGAATAGCTGCCGTAGTTGTGTATGACCTGTATCTTTGATTGTTGTTCATATTCACATTAGCATTAGTAGACGTAGACGTGTTGGACAGATTACTAGTATGGTTATGATGATGATTCGATACCGCTGAATTTTGTGCATTAAGAACAGGGCTTATGAAGCTATTATTGTTGCTCGTATTATTGTTATCATTAATTTTGTTGCTATTACTATTATTCGTCGCAGTATTGTTAAGATCAAAAGACTGAATACCGTTTTCTAGTATATTCGTACCAGTTTGTGATGGAGAATGAAGCGATAAGGCTTCATCGTTCCAGATTGAATTGGTGGAAAACAATGATCCCGATCTCATCCTTCTTGAACTGCCATTTCCTCCGTTCGGAATGTCCACTGCTTGTGTGTTTGGTGACGATGAAACCCCAAGTGAAATCGAATCCATCGTGGGTAAACATAACGATTCCGAGTTGTAGCTATTCGCCAACGAACTTGTCGAATTAGTCAATGGACTGCTTTCCTCCACTAACGATCCTGTATTACTCACAGGAGCCCCCCCGGAACCTGCGGTCAAAAACGACGATGGTAAAGTCCCTGCCCTGCTTCTAGGTTTGTTGGTGTTTTTATCGGTATTTGATGGTGTGAGGCATATTGGAGGAGGAGGAGGTGAAGGATTAGTACAGTTATTCAAATTACTATTCATCCTCAAGTTTGCTATGGTCATTTACTTTGCTTTGGTATGAATGAATATCTCTCTATTTTCCACTTGTTGTTTGTCAAAATTCCATAGAATATTACTAAGAAGGTTCAATCGTGTTGGAATTGTTAACCATTAGGTAAACCAGTTAATGATTTAGCGAGTTTTTCATTGGCTTACATAATCAACACGACTAATAAAAAAGACGTGAGCTACTCCTATTTAAAATACAATGCTTGGAAATACGATAACCAAATTTATTTGATCACCATCTACGGCTGTAAATATATGCTAAAACGTGTTTCAATAATCTCTACTGATATTGACTTTAGAGCTCTTGCACTTGAGTTAATTAGATCAGTGTAAGACTGACGATTTGGGGTTTTGTGTTATGGATGATAATATGCAGTATGGAGATATTGTAGACTTCAAATGATGATTTAGTCTAAGTTAATACGGTATAAGATGGATAAATCGGTCAATTATGAATACACCATTGTCCGACTATATCCAGAAGGTATGCTTGCTGGTAAATCTTGAAGATTCCCAAAAATTCAGAGCTTGCATAACTATTAATCCAGGGATTAACGAAGGTACCGTCCGGGCCCACTTCCCAGAACCCAATGATTTTGATCTACATCCTTTACCAGAGAAGTTCCGTAATGTGATGAGGAGCTATTTAAAACTAATGAAGTCTGTGTATATCGCAAACAATATCAATGCATCGTTTTTCGACTTAAACGAGATGGTGAATAATTTGAACAGAGCAGCAGAGACACAGACCAATTGGATCAACAAACCGTTGATCAATGCATGTACTGAGTTAATAAGTGTTTATCAGGTGAGACTGAAGAACTTTCCTGAAGAGGAAGAAATAGAGCTTTCCAATTTGGGGAATAACGAGTATGGTAATTCGTCGTCATCGCTAGAGCGCTTAGCTGCGACTATAAATGGGCTGTTCAAGTTGTCGTTGAACGATAAAAACCTTGATTTATCGCAGTCTAAACGACTGGATATATATTACTTCTTGGGAAATTTAATTAAGATTTACTTCAAGTTAGGTAAGCTAGAATTGGCAAAGTCGGTCGAAAAAGCTTTGGATGGAACTAGGTTTAGCTTGCCCAAGTTAAATGGCACTACATCCTCGAAGAGATATGCGGTTACATATTTATATTATAGTGCATTGCTCTCGCTTGATGATGCGGACTTTTCCGCCAGTGAAGAGAAATTAGTCACGGCTATGGAGATTTTGTCTTGTTATACAGACCCAAAATGTGTGGAAAAGCAAGCAGAGAAAATATTGATTATTTTGTTGCCTGTAAAGTTATATAACAAGAGGTTATCTCCACGAAATAAAGTGTGGGAAAAGTTTCCGAGGTTGAAATTCATGTACAAGGATAATCTATTCGATGCTGTACAGAATGGTAATTTGCAAAAATTCGATCAAGCGCTTGCTAAATTCCAATTGATCCTATTGAAGAAGCATCTTAATCTTTTATTCGAGCTCATGAAAATCTTATGCTATTTGAAAGTTGTCAAGAAGACTGTTTCGCTTATTAACTCCCTAAACCCAGACACTAAATCGCATATCATTCCATTAAGTGCGATCCAATTAGCTCTAGAATTCTCAACAAGTCATTCTTATAATGAATCTGATAACTTCATATACAATTTAGATTCAGTTGAATGTATTTTGGCGAATCTAATCAGCAGTGGCAAGGTGAAGGGCTATCTTTCTCATGCCAACAGATGTATAGTGTTATCGAAAGCGAACGCTTTCCCTAGCCTAATACGTAAATGACTAATAAGTATCACTTTAAGCACTAAGGTCTACGCTGAACTATTATATGATTCTTTCTAGGATAGAACAATTCAAGAGTTCCACATTGTATTCTATATATCATCCCATTTATATCATAGTCCTATACACTATCCAACTGTCATATTTTGATGTTAGTCACGTGTACTTAAAGACACAAAAATCCTAACGATTCATCAAAAAAATTTCACCAGTAATCTTAAAACTAACATTAGGGCTGTATTACAACGGTAAACTTATTTCATTTATACAAGTTCATTCATATATTAATATAATACCAGAACACCCGTCAACATGTCATTTGTGAATATTTGTCGTGATAACACTGATCCGTTCTACCGTTACAAGATGCCTGTGATTCAATCAAAGGTTGAAGGTAGAGGTAATGGTATCAAAACTGTTATTGTCAACGTTGCTGAAGTTGCTAGATCTTTAGGTAGATCACCGGCCTATGTTATTAAATATTTCGGTTACGAATTAGGTGCTCAGACCAACACAGAGCGTAGCTTAATCAACGGTAGTCATGATGCAAACGAATTACAAGATTCATTAGATGGATTCATTAATAAATTTGTCTTATGTGCAAGTTGTAAGAACCCAGAAACTGAAATTCAAATTAAAGAAAAGGATAGCCTTCAAAGAGATTGTAAGGCATGCGGTCACATCTCAGTAATTGATCCAAGACATAAGTTATATTCATATATCCTGAAGAACCCGCCAGCAGGAAGTGGCAAGGGTGGCAAAAGCGGTAAGAAATCTGCTACTGCGACAGCGAATGTTGTTGGGGGTGGTAAATCTATTTCTGATATTGCTTCTGGACAAGCTTCTGAAAAAAAACCTGCTGGTGAGCAAAATGACGATGAAGATGTCTTAACTAAAAAAATCAATGCCGAAGCAGCCGCTTTAGCAAATGAAACAATCGAAGTTGCGGACGACGATTGGGCTGTTGACATGTCCAAGGAAGCAATCGAAGCCAGAGCCAGAGAGCTAGAAGGCTTGAATTTGAATGAGAATCAAGAAAAATTCAATCAATTCGGAGAATGGTTATTGAACGAATCGAAGAACTCAAAAGACGATTTACCAAATGACATTGATATTTATAAGAAGATTGTTGAATTGGACATTATTGAAAATCCTGAGACTATTCAAGTGTTAGCGCAAACTTTATTCGATGATGATATAATCGAACAGATTGAAGAACATTTAGGCTTATTAGCGAAATTGATTGACCATGATGCCGAATTTGAAAAGGCATTCTTAGGTGGTTTAGAAAGATATTTGGGATTAGAAAACCAAGCTTTAATTCCAGCAATTCCAAAAATTTTAGTCACGGTTTATGATAAAGATTTAATTAGTGAAAAAATTATTACTTCCTGGGGTTCTAAAGTTTCTAAGAAGTACGTACCTAAGGACATTTCGAAGAAAGTTCGTAAAGCATCTAAACCATTTATTAAATGGCTTCAGGAGGCTGATGAAGAAAGTGACGATGAATAATTTTAACTTCACTTCTTTCAATTATGATGTTCGTCTTAAAGGCATATTTAATACATAATATCGTACATATCGTTTAATACAATTGAGATTTTTTTATATACTTTCCGTTTTGCTGTTTATGTATATATATATTTATATATACACTGTAGACCTATCGTCTATTCTGAGGTGGTGGTGGTGGTGGAATAGGAAAATTCGGTACTTGGCCAGGCCTACCATTACTGTTCATGAAGTTGGGCATATTGGGCATGTTAGGCATGTTAGGCATGTTAGGCATATTTGGCATATTTGGCATATTTGGCATTCCTTGCATTCCTTGCATGTTAGGCATACCTGGCATACCTGGCATACCTGGCATACCTGGCATCATTGGCATTCCTGGTGGCATCATACCCATTGGAGGCATACCCATTGGGGGCAGCATACTAGAAGGTTTATTTGTAGATGTGTTACTTGCACCATTATTACTAGGCGGCATAGGTGGTTGCCCAGCACCACCACCACTCATTAATTGTGCCATCAATTTTTGAGGGTTAAATTCGCCTCTCAACTTATCATTTTTACAGCAGTATGCTGTCCATGTAAATTCATCAAAACCGTAGTTGAAATAATCTGATATATCTGCCCCTGGAAATCTCCATGGTTTATCTTTAAGCTTCTCTAAATCTACTTGAGTGAGTGGTTTACCATCTAATTGCGCAACTGAATTTATGTCAATACTTGATTCTTTACCTGCTTGATTAGAAACAATCGTTGTTGTGGCATTTTTATCATCACCTTCAATATCCGTAACAGCGCCAATTGTATCATTTTGAGGTCCCGAAGTTGTTATGGTTTGGCCACTTTTTGGTGCACTTTCACCTATAACAAATTCTATATCATCTTCTGAATCAGATTCCTCTGAATCTTCATCTTCATTCTCATTGCTCTCGTTCTCAATATCATCTTTGTTTTCTGCTTCACTTTTGCATACTGCAATTGATTTGGATAGGTTTTCTTGAGCATCGTTTTGTTCCGTTATCTTTTGTTTTTTCGAAACTGGTTGGTCATTATCATCATCGGATCCATAAAGATATGCATCTTCGTCATCGGAGTGCTTTCCCGCCATTTGATTCCTGTTTAAGTATAGTTCTATAACGATTAATAATAACTAAACTTCATGCTGTTATATGATTGAAAAACATTAATTTGGTCACGTGTACTACACAGACTACACTTATATTGAACTATAAACTTTAAATTATATTAAAAATTAAAATGTAATTCTAAATTAAACACATTATTAAAAGATCTTTTTAGTACGAGAAGGTTCATTTGGAGGTTCGTTGGTAGTTGCTTCTTTGATCATTAATGTAACCCAAGGTTGACGACGGAATTTATTACGGTGAACAATCTTTTCTAAAATCATGACCCATTCAAGTTTCTCCGATCTGTTTGGTGCCCCAAAGTCAATCACTTCACCATTCGCGAATCTAATTTTAAATGAATGAGGTACTAAGATAATATCACTGAAATTTCTGTAGTTCGCAGAGGATTTATTAATGTCCTCTTCGTCCACATAGATCACATCTACAATCTTTGAAAGGTTAATCTTAGCTCTAGTCTTCTGTGAGAATTCGCTATGAGCAACCAATGATGTACCTTGTAATTTGAAGAATCTCTTTTTCCATATTTCGCAGTCCCCGCCTTCTTGATGCAAATAACCTTCATGATTCAAAGTGAATTCTTGGCCTAAATCTTCGATACATTCGTAGGCAGATTTGATACTGGTAGGTAAAACTTCCTGATTATCGGTTCTTGGTATAAACAACATCTTGACCTCAAGCTGACCAATTCTATAAGGTTGACACCTAGTCTTAGGTCCATTATCTTTACCAGCCATTGTCTCCCACTCATTGAAACAGGTTATGTTGAAATTACAAGCTTCACCGTTAATTTTACTTTCATATTGATCCAAATCAACATAACATCTAGCAAATGATCCATCTTGTGCAACCTTATTGACCCACGAATCCCTGAAGTCCTGAGGTACAAATTTCGTTGTTGTAATGATATCTTTGGAGCCAAAAATTCGACTTAATCTATTCTTCGATCTTACGATTTTTCTCTCATTAACCTCAACTAATTTACTTCTTGATTTTTCATAGCTAGCTTTCATAGTTAAAATAAATTCTAGCGAGTCGCCAACTGTTAATTCAAACTCCTTATTGATTATGGTGTTGTGTGAATCCATCTTATAGTTGGCTGTCTTGATACAATGGACACCATTATCGAGCGTAATAGAGAAATCTGCATGATGTTCGTTTATATCTGGTAAATCAATATTTTTTAATCCAATAACTCTCAAGAATAATCTTCCTCTTTCTTGTAATTTGGATTTTTTGTCGTTGGTTTCCGTGATAGGATGATTAATTTGTTGCTTCTGTTGCCTTGCAGTATGGTAGTCTTTGGTTAGTATATTGGAAGATTTGGTATTCGTTGTATCATTAGAGTAGAACGATGGAACAGAAACTGTACTGGGTTTATAATCATGAACTTGAGGAACTTGTAATTCGTTCTTTGTCGGAGAGTCTCTTAATTTATTATTTATTAACTCGTCTCCAGTAAATGATGGCATATTCCCACTTTCTTTCTCAGATAGTTTCGAAGGTGAAGGCAGAGCCCTCTCAGCAATATCAGAACTGCTCTTGGCTAACTTTTTTGGTGAACCGATCTTAATAGGGGAACGCCTCTTTTTTGGTGACATATCATTCGGTGTTGATGAAAAAGTCTTCTTCGGAGAGAAAACATTACCGGTAAGTGCAATAGTTTCATCATCTACCTTTTTCGATTTTTCGATGCCTTCACCAATGTCTGAAGCACTTGGACGAGGTGCTGAAATAACGTAATTTGCAATTGGGGTGTCATTGTCAGTCTCCTTGTTACAAATAACAGAGCTTGTTCTAGAAGGAGATTGAGAATTGTTGTGAAACATGACTTCAGAACTCTTTGAATAGAAATCGAATTCATTGAAAAGTTGATCCTTGCACAATAATGCAGATGGGACTCTCAATAATTCACTAGCCAAATGGGGTAAAACTTCTGAATCGATTTTCGGACTCGATTCAACTGAAACATTGCAAATGGATGCATGCTGTTGTATATCGTCGTATTTATCGTTCGGTTCATTAACAATTGAATTCTTTTTACTATTGCCTACTAACTTAACTCTTGAATACTCGTCTTGACTTATAACCCTTTTAGTTGCCAATATCCGCTTCACATCATCGTGATCCATACTTGGTAATGTTTTCATACCATGACTTTTAATGGTAGGAGGTTGTTTTACAACATCCCCAAAGATCTCGTTATATTGATTTCTTGGAGATAAAGTTGAGTTAGTCCTCTTAATTTCAAAGGAAGGAACTTTAAATCTAGATGCCTTAAACTGTGCGTCTGTTGTATTTCCTGATTTCAATCTACCAGCGTTCACAATTGGTTTCAATGTCCTATTTGAAATTAATTCTGGTTTCGGTGTCTTGTTTGCGTTCGCCTCAGGTTTCACGGTCTTGTTTAAGTTCACCTCTGGCTTTAATGTCTTGTTAATGTTATATTTTTCTTTCGGTGGTTCAATAATGTTAGGATTGTTATCAAGATTAGACAAAACATTCCGTGTATTCAAGGGCAAGGGATTTTTACCACTACTTTTATCAGCAAACTGGGAATAATTGCTAACATTAGATATATTGTAACCAGTTTTAAAATTTCGAAACTGGTTTCCAAACCCTGAATCTTCTGATAATTCAGGTAAAAATCCTGAAACGTGAAGATCCTCAAATCCTGGGCTAACAACTCTTCTTGACATAACATTGACTTCTTTGAACTTTTTAGGTTGCAAAGACGATGGAAATTTGAATTTGTTATTATTTAATTCAATTTCCGAGGCATTGTTGGCTTTAGAATTTAATGATGTAACGTAGTTATTAGATTGTGTGTTATATGGTTTTTTCTGTCTTTCTTGAGAATGCCAAATAGAAATGAAGTTGAGTGGTTTATTATCCGCATCATTCTCTGCAGACAATGATTCTTCGTATGAGCTATTCGACTTTGCTAGATTTTTTGTAATATCTTCAAATGATGAGTAATCATTTGTTTCAATAGGTGGCAACGTAATTTCTCCAGGAGGAGCTATGTTTGACGAATTAGCCAAAGCGTTCTCGTCATAATCATCATGAGCTTTATTTGATTCAATGATTTCTTCACAATCTTTCGATGGAATTGGTTTGTGTGTGGCGTCAATCGCTTCATCAACACTACGTGGTGCCAATGTTTTACCAATGAAATTATCTGATGCATCTTTAAACTCCTGTGAACTAACGGAAACGTTAGGGGACAAATCAACATCCAACATACTTCCACGTCTCAAATTGTATGAGTAGGCGTCATTATTCATTTTCTCACCCTGATTGTCGTTCATGGTTGTCAATTCATTATTAGTATAATCATCATTATCTTCCCTGTCCCCATCGTTGCTGTCCTCAAACTTCCATTCACTATCAATATGATCTCTTATAGAAAATTTGTTCCCATCAGTCATTTCAGATATATCATCTACCGAAGTCTGATTATTTTCACTATTTGCTTCATTCGACTCATGTGATTCATGTACTTTATTCAATACATTTTCTTCATTTCCCTGACAATTTGCCTCTGATTTAATTAACCTTATGTCTTTGTGTGTTCGACCATAGCCTGAAACAGATTCAATCTTTGAAGTAGCTTCATACTCATGATAATTAATATCTGATTCTTTTCTAAGTCCACCATTATGCATAAATTCAGACTTAATCAATTGCTCATCATCAGATGAAAATGCGCTTTTGTTCTTAACAGATTCTATAGACTCATCCTTCACAAACATATTATCATTTTCTTCTTGTTTGATCCGCACATTTCCAGCTTCAAGTTGTATTGGTACAAGTTTATTCAAATCAGAGTTTGATGCACTTTTAAGTAGATTCATTATAGATTGCTCTGTATTCGTGTCAAAAGAATCATGAAACTCATCATCCTCTGAATCACTATTCTCCGACCTTTTTAATTCATTTATACGGTTGTTTGATGGGGTTTTCATCATTAACGCAGTTTCTTCTTCTTCTTCTTCTTCTTCTTCTTCTTCTTCCCCGACATTATCATTAGCGCTAGGAATTAATGACTCTACTATGTAATTAGAAAACCCTTTTATACCATCATTTAGTTCAATTCCTTTATTGGAAATGAACTGATGATCATTCGATTCCAAATATCGATTACTCTCGACCAACGATTGTAAGGAAGATTGAGAAGAACCCGCTGATCTTAACCGAACTTCAGAAGATTTCATCAATGAATTTAATGGATTTTCTACTTCAGCTAGTTCTTGTCTCTTCAAGTCTGATGATAAAACATGAATATTAGATCCGGTCTTATTTCTAGCAGCATTATCTAAATGAGTCAAGTGATCGTCTAGCTCCTCTGCTTTAATATGTTTATTAGATAAGAAAACATCGAGCTTTTCATTCAACGATAAATTACTAAAATTTTGATGCTGTAGTTTTAATTCATTCAATGTATCCATGTCAATGTCATCCTTGTTCTTTTCATCATGTAAAAGCGACGAAAATGTATCAGTCATATGAAGTGGTGGTGCAGGTGGGGTTTGGTTGTCGTCGTCTGATGACTGAGATGAAGATGCATTTGGAAGCTCGTTCCATTCATGTGGTAATTGATCAACACATTCTTCATTTGAAGTATTAGTTATGTTCGATTTATTAGCTGGATAATGGTGTATTTCAGGAATTGAGTTTGTAAATACTACGCTCTTCCGTGATGGAGATAAAGAATCATTTTTCTTCATGATCGATTTATTTGGTGATGAATTATTATAGTTTGGAGCTTCCTCGTCATCTTTATAAGGGTTATTCAAATCCGTGATGGAAGTCATTGGGGTTTGAGCTATAAACGAGAATTCTCCATCTTCTAGTTTAATTTTGCTTTGGATTGTCTTATTAATTTGATCAGAATCATCAAAGCTAAAATTGCGTTCGAAGGAATTGTTATTGCTTTTATTGTCATTGGTTATTCTTGGTGATTCCGATTCACTTATGCATGTATCGGAACTAGAATTAAATTCTTTATTAGTTAAATCTGCGTTGGTCGTCGAATTATTATTATTTAAATTTGGTCTGGGGAAGCTTAATGGTTTAGTTGGAGAGTTATTCATCGAAATAGATTCCTTGCCATTAGTTGTTGACTCTTCTAACGAATTCCGGTCTTGATTCATTTCCTTTAGTAATAAATCGACGGATTCTGTTTCAAGGTTAATAATTGTATTCCTCATCGAAAGCTTCAAGTCATCACAACAGTCATGAATATAAGCCAAATTAAACTGGCTTCGTCATGTAAAATACATACCATTCTCATGTTTAAAAATATCGTTGTCTGTTGAAGAAGCCATATTTTCCACTAGTTCCTATATTTCTTCAATCTTATAACTACAAGTAACTACAAGTGGAAACGTAAAAGATTGATTAAGTACCTAGATAATTGCAATGATAGTCATACAAACAAATCTACTCTTTGTTTTCATTTTCTACATTCGAATATTCGTTGTTTATTTACATTTAATTCAAATGGGGTAAACTTTCTTTCAATGATTATATGCAGTTTATAAAATATACTACCAATTGCTGCAAATAAGCTAGTTAAGGCGGAAGCTGTTACGGATTTATTCCAGAAGATAGTTGAGTTCCATAATAAAACTAAGGGCTGATTTCTCAGCTACATGAGATAAAAATGTGTTTTGATAGTATTTTATTTTGGAGTGCCATAAATTCGAGCAATTTACAAACGCGATAAACCATCTTCAAATATTTTAGAAGCAAATAGATAGTGCTCTTATTGCTTGAACCTAATTAGCATCAAAACTAAATATTAGAAAATTTGCACTAGTTTGGCTACCCTTCTCTTAATAATTATCCACATTTCGACCAAAAGCATATATAACGCATGACAGCGATGTTGTATAGACAAGCGATGAAAAAGGAATGTTGGAATAGCCTTATGAATAGCATTATCGGCATCACTTTGATCTGTTTCTGTTGGTATTCGATCGCAAAAACTTGTCAACGGCGAAAATTACCAAAACCACGTGCAACGTTGCAAATTTCTACAACCTATGGGCTTCAGTAGCACATACATACAATTGCATTCATCACAATGCTTCTTAGTTTGTCCCTACCGAAGGTTTGTTACAATTTACTTATTTAATAATACCAAGAGTATTGTGTTAGTAGTTTTGAACGATTTCTTGCCATGTCCTGACTTCTCTCAAAAACTTTCCTGTCAACTTAAGGCTAACATTATTTTAGGTAATAGTTGATCAGTATCGAATATTTTCTGACAATCTTACATCAAGTCGCATACTATTTCAGTAATGTTTCTCGCGGCTGGCTTCCATCGTGTGGCAGGATCGACAATCACCGCATATCACTGCCTCCTTAAATTCGCCGAGCAAGCGCTCATAAACGCATTACTTAATTGAAGCTAGAGAAAGTCTCATTTTTGCAGAACTGTTATAGAGTTCTAAAACTGCGCCATCTTCAAATTCATTCTATTATACTAGTAGAATTCCATTACACATGCTTGCTATGTACATGTATGTAGATTTTCGTATAAATAAAAGTAAAGTCAGGAAATTCAAGATAATTGCACCGGGGCTAGTAGTTACGGGGTTTGAACAACCAACATTCTACGACTTGACAGGTGTTATGGTTCTATCACAGGAGGATTTGGGTAATTTTGGTGAAACGTGATTCACTAAATTCCATAGGCTTTGAGGGTTTTTTCGGTAGGCGTGTGATTGTTGACAATGTTATGTAAACAAATAAACATATCAAATTGGCGAATTGTCGAGCCAACATAACTTATTCTAATTATTGTTCGAGAATGTGCGCACCTTGTCGGGCGGTTTGAGCTCTGTATTTAGGCGTTATTTTGATATTATATCGGTAAAATTTTCCACATACTGTAAAAGTGGCGAATACTAAGAAACTGAGGCGACTCGTACATACAATTTCAGTATTTCTTTTGTGTACTTTATCGGATTGCAAATCGTTTATCGAACAATTTTTTTTATAAATGATTCGAGGAATCCGGAAGTGTTTTATATTGGGATTTTTTTCTTGGTTTTTCACTTCAACTAAATTCTAATATATTGTTTTCTTATTGAAGTGCACCAAGCTAATACATTCGTTTGGGACTTTCTGGTGTTAACTTTACAATGCAATTTAAAACAGTATTATTTACTTTGGCTACTTGCCTTAGTTTTTCTGGTGTTCAAGCCAAGGACAAATGTTCGTTTTCTACAACCATCACAGCAGCTAGTGCAGCTTCAGAATTGAACTCCTGTCAAACCTTAGATGGTTCTATCGAGATCAAGGGTGGTGAAATCACTAGTCTTGATTTCAGTAATGTTGAAGAAATTAAGGGTGATTTAAAGTTGAAGAACTCTTCGTCGGTTACTGATGTCAACTTTAATCTGTTAAAAAAAATAAGTGGCTCTTTAAATGTTGAAGCGTACACTCAATTACATTCGCTTGATTTATCTTCCTTAACCAAGGTTGAAGAATTGTCTTTAGTTTCTTTACCTTCATTTGCTATTTTGAATTTAAACAAAGGTATTTCCGAAGCTGGTTCTATTAAAATCTCGGATACCGCTTTATCTTCATTGGAAGGGTTAACTGGCTATGACACTGTTGGTTCTTTAGATGTAGATAACAACAAGAATATCTCATATATCGATTTGTCGCTGTTAGAATCTGTTAAGGATAGATTGGTTTTGAGCTTTAACAGTGATGAATGTGAGGTTAAATTAGACCAATTGATTTGGGCATCAAACTTGACTATTCAAGATGTTGCGGATTTTTCAGCCCGCAACTTGACCGCAGTTAACGGTACTTTCAACCTTGCTTACAACACTTTTGAATCTGTTGAATTTAAGAACTTGAAGGAAATTGGTGGATCTTTACAAATTTTTGCTAACGACGATTTAACTGAAATCTCCCTTGACCACTTGAAATCTATTGGGGGAGAATTTAGAATGTTCAACAACACCGATTTAGAAGATATGGAAAAGTCCTTCTCCCATTTGAGTACTGTTAAAGGTGCTGTCAATATCGAAGGTACAATTGCGAACTTCACTTTACCTAAATTGAAGAAGGTTGACGGTACTTTTACTTTCGATACTAAATCTGATGAATTCGACTGTTCATCATTTAAGAAGAAGCTTGAGAAGGTTGTCAAAGGTGGTAAGAGTCCTAAATGTTCCGCAAAAAAGAAGGCGAAGTCTACCTCTTCTAAGTCTGGTTCATCGTCCACGTCTTCGTCATCCTCTTCTACAAAATCTGGTTCCAAATCCGGTTCTAGTTCTAGTTCCGGTTCTGATTCTGATTCCAGTTCAAATAAATCTTCCAATGCTAATGCTTTAGTTTGTGGTACTTTTGTTTTAACTACTGCTATTGGTAGTGTATTTGCTTTATTTGTCTGACCTACCCACATATTTTTATTATCAATATAAATGATGTTACATATCTATATAAACTAATAAATCCATAAATTATGTATATTAAGATGATAACGTATTTGCAGAATTATTATGAGCACACAAATGTTTTGCTCATATTGAAAATATTTCCTAATTCATATATATGATCAGATAAAAATAGACTTTCTGCGAATTTAGTACTGTTACAAATTATTGCACCATAATAGAATTTCAAATTTTAAATTAAAGGTGAAACCCATAAAAATTCTTGTTCAAACTACATAAGGTGACCGTTGTAGTTTTGGCTAATAGAATTACTTAAATCGACAAAATTATAAAAGGAATTGTATTAAATCAATATGTCTAAATCAATCATTGAATCATTTAAGAAGGCGGATCAAGAACAATTATTCGAGTACTATGACTCCTTGAGCAAAGACGAGCAATCATCGTTTCTAAGCCAACTATCTAAACTTACTGACCCTTTATCATTTGTATCCACTGTTCAAGATGCAATTAAATTTTCGTCTTCCAACGTGTCATCTAAGAATTTCACACAATTACCCTTGGAGTGCTGTGCATCAACTTTGGATACCGAAAAGGATGTCAAGGAACTATGGTCTAATTTAGGACTAAAGGCTATTGCTGATAATGAAGTCGGTGTTTTATTGATGGCGGGGGGACAAGGAACAAGATTAGGATCATCAGATCCCAAAGGTTGTTACGATGTTAAATTACCGTCTGGAAATTCATTATTTCAAATTCAGGCTGAGAAGATTTTGAAAGTCCAACGCTTCGCCAAGTCCCGTTTCCCAGACTCAGATCCAATGTTGTATTGGTACATTATGACCAGTGGTCCAACTAGGCCACCAACAGAAAAGTTCTTCGAACAAAATAAGTGGTTTGGGTTGAACAAGAGCCAAATATTGCTCTTCAATCAAGGCACTTTACCATGTTTTAATGCGGACGGGTCCAAGATTTTGTTGAAGGATAAGAATGAATATTGTGAATCTCCAGATGGTAATGGTGGTCTCTACAAAGCTATTGCCAAGAATGGCATTTTAGAAGATTTTGAAAAAAAAGGTATTAAACATATTCATATGTATTGTGTTGATAATTCACTCGTCAAGGTGGCTGATCCAACTTTCTTAGGTTTTGTAATTGATAAGAAGTTTGAATTGGCTACAAAGGTTGTTAGGAAGAGAGACGCTAACGAAAGTGTCGGTTTAATTGTTCTTGATGAAGACAAAAAAAAGCCATGCGTTATTGAATATTCTGAAATTTCGTCAGAACTAGCCAACAAGACTGAAGTAAACGATCCACTGAAATTATTTTTAAGAGCAGCAAATATTGTTAATCATTACTATTCTGTCGATTTATTGAAGAAAATGATTCCAAGGTGGATTTCGTCACAAGAGTTTTTGCCATTTCATATTGCGAAAAAGAAAATCCCATTCTTGAACGAACAGGGGGAATTTGTGAAGCCAACTGAACCTAACGGTATTAAGTTGGAGCAATTCATTTTTGATGTTTTCCCATCTGTTGAATTATCAAAGTTCGGTTGTTTAGAAGTTGAGAGATTTGACGAATTCTCACCATTGAAAAATGCTGATGGCGCTGAAAATGACACTCCAACCACTTGTAGAGAAGCCGTTCTTAAATTAGGTACTAAATGGATTATTGATAACGGAGGTGTCATCGATGACAACGGCTTTGTTGAAGTTAGCAGTTTAACTAGTTATGAAGGGGAAGGTTTAGAATTTGTGAAAGGTAAACATTATAAAAATAATGATAAAATATAGATTACACAGATACTACATAAAATATTTATTCAAAATCGAAATAGGGTTATCAATTATGTAAATATATATATATATATATATATATGGGTATATTTATAAAAGACTGAAAAACAGTTAAACTGTACTGAGGATTATGTAGTCGTCTCATGACTTGGGTCTTGTGTGAATTGATCAATCCAATCCGATGATGAAGAAACCACCTTGGATGAACTCTTAGGCTTACAGCTATTTTGTCTCTTTCCAAATCTAATCGGTGTAATACCATCTCTCTTAACATAGTCACGATTGGACGTGTGAATTATCTGTCTCTGGAGGACCATAGACTCGGCGAATGCGACGACAACTAAAATCAGCAATAAAACCTTCAAGTATAACATGTTCCTAAAATGTTGCTGAAGTGTCTTTGAAGCGTTCTTAGAATGTTACAAGTAAAGTTACTGGTATGTTTTGTACATGGTACCTCTCTTCAATGCTTTTGCTCTTATTTATATTCAAACACCTTGAATAATTCGCAATCGAATGCCTGGTTTTTCGTTGCCTACCACAGAGCACTACATTTTCCTGTTTCCTGTTTCATTGGTCCCAATACGTCTGTTAGTACTATTACTATTTATTCTACGATGTCCAAGTTACAGACCTTATTTTTTATTCTTTCGTATTATAGTCTTTTGTGATTACCATATCGGTCCTTGATAATAGGGTAAAATATTTCTGTTACGTACCCAGAAAAAATTGATGCACCTTTTCTTATACCAACATTTCTATGTGTATGCATTTCACTCAATTGAAAAAAAAACCACATCACTTGATATCACCTATCTAGGCGGTTTTTCTATACAGTTTATCTGTACGGTTTTCTCTTCAGAGTATGTTTAGAGTGCACGCAATGTAAAACTAAAAGGTTGATGCAATGCCGCATGAATAGCATAGCTTCTTACATTTCGTTGCCACGATACCTTTTTCTCACAAAGATCGATTCAATGAACGCAATTCCGGATAATTCGCCTATGGCAATCTACAATGCTACTGTCAACTTCTATGTGCTGCGAATAGGAATTATCGTTTTCGCGAAATTACGTCAAAGCAAGTATCCACCGCGCGTGTAGCAATCACATCGTACATTTGTCTCAATCTATCGGTGTTGAAGAATTCTATTTCTTACAAAATTAAAACAAGTTACAGTAATTAATACGAGTAACCTTGCACCACGGTCCTACGATAACTAGAAAACCAGGCATATGCGGGTAATGGTATTTTGTTGTTGCAGCCTTTCACTATTATCTCCTACTGGCATATAGCCCCCACCGAAGAACACCAGAAAACTTCACAAGTTCATAGCCAATAGCAATGTCTTGAAAATTAGTTTCATCACCATAGTGAAAATTTTATACGTTCCACGGTTTTCACTATATATATAGTTCACTATATATATAGTGAACGATTTTCTAACCATATCATAATAGAAAAACAGTCCAATCGTAATCACAAATTTCAGCTCGGTATTCAGAATGGAAAGTTTCCCCATATCTTTCGTGCGAACCCGCCTTGAAAATTAAGATTGTTGAATATATATTTGTCAGTGAATATATAATGAATATAATATATATATATTGACAAATATATCATATTAGAAGAGACCAATATGCCACGTCGTCAGAGTAATGCTCCGTCACAACCTTTGGTTGCTACGATTGATATAGGTACAACTTCATCCAGGGCTATATTATTTAGTCAAGAAGGTATTGAAGTAGCCAAACATCAAATTGAATATTCCACCACCGCCTCCGAGGCTCCAGCGGAATCTGAAAACAAAGAGCAGTTCAGAAGAAGATCGTCTCTTATGAGACATAATGCGCCTATTTTCACTGCCGAAGGTATTGCTATTTCCATTACGGACGATATTGAGATTGAGAATAATGCAGCTAGTGTCGGACCAACGTTGAGATTTCCTCAGCCGGGGTGGGTCGAATGTATGCCTGTTCATATATTGGCTAATGCTGTTCAATGTTTAGTGGCTTGTTTAATTACTTTAAGAAAAATCAACCAAAACCCAGAATTAAAGATCAAATATAAGGTTAAAGCGATCGGTATTGCCAATATGAGAGAAACCACGATCGTGTGGTCGAGAAAAACAGGTAAGCCTTTGAGTCCCGGTATCACATGGACTGATACCAGAACATCTGAGATTGTTCAACACTTGGAAAAAACAATAGACGAAGATAGAAAGGAAGAATTAAAGCAAAAGACTGGATTGCCCTTGTCTACGTACTTTTCGGCTGCCAAGTTGCGTTGGTTGATAGATAACGATGACGCTATAAAGGACGAATACGAGAAGGGTGACGGTAACTTGATGTTTGGTACAGTCGATACGTGGTTAATCTACCATTTAACGAAGCAGAAGTCATTTGTATCCGACGTCACGAATGCATCCAGAACCTACTTCATGGACTTAGAAACAAAGGATTATGATGATGATTTATTAGATTTTTGGGGTATTGATCCAACGAGAATTTCTTTACCTAAAATTGTTTCAAGTTCGGAATTTTATGGATCGTTTGCGGCACCAAACTTATCTAACTTAGGATTCCACAATAAGATTACTCCAGAAGCTTATGAAATTTTAAAAACCATTACAGGCGTCCCAATCTGTGGGTGTCTTGGAGATCAGTCGGCATCATTGGTAGGTCAATTAGCGTTTAAACCCGGTTCGGCCAAATGTACCTATGGTACAGGTTGTTTCTTATTATATAATACTGGTAGTCGCAAGTTAATTTCTGAACATGGTACATTAACGACATTAGGATTTTGGTTCCCTAACTTGAAAGGTGAAGACGCTAATCCACGTTACGCATTAGAAGGTTCAATTGCTGTCGCAGGTTCTATTATTCAGTGGTTGAGAGATAATTTAAAATTAATCGAACATGCTAAAGATGTAGGACCATTAGCATCTCAAGTTGATAATTCTGGTGGGGTTGTGTTTATTCCTGCGTTCTCTGGATTGTATGCTCCGTACTGGGATGGTGGGGCTAGAGGTACTATTTTTGGTATGACGCAATATACTTCTTCATCTCATATCGCAAGGGCTGCATTAGAAGGTGTATGTTATCAGGTAAGAGCCATTTTAAGGGCTATGGCTAATGATGCAGGAGCGAGTGAAGATTTCTTAGAAGAAGCTTTAAACAAGCAAAACGAGAAGAAACCGTTATCTACGTTATCTGTAGACGGAGGTATGTCTAAGGCTGACGAGGTGTTACAGATTCAAGCCGACGTATTAGGTCCATGTGTCACAGTTAAGAGAGCAATTATATCGGAATGTACAGCATTGGGTGCGGCAATTGCCGCAGGTTTGTCATTTAAGGACGAAGAAGAAAGATTTTGGAAAGATTTTGATGATATTTATGAAAAGATCAATGGAAGCGACGAAGAAAAGAATAATTTCAAAGCGAAATTACCAGATACTGATAGAAGAAAATACTGGAAGAGGTGGGAAAAAGCAATCCATAGAGCAAAGGGTTGGTTAGACGAAGATAACTAATATTAAATACATTTATTTAGACTTACAATATTGAATAGAGCATGTAAATGTAATTTATTCGTTATTATAATATATTTGTTTATTATAATTCCTCTTCAAAACTACTGTTATAGTCGTCTATATCTACTATATCCCGTTCATCCCCAAATGTCGTATCATCTTCACTTAATGAAACATTAGAGTTTAAGATATCATTCTTGTTAGCATCTTCTATGGCTTCAAAATTAAAGGAACTATTAGCCATATCTTCCTTGTCCATATCTGTTTTTGACGATAAGTTATTAAATAATCCATTGACAAATTTCGAAGTTTTTGTAGTAAATTCGTCAAATTCATTCTGTTGGGCTGCCAAAAATGTTTTGAATTTGTCATTCTCGTTAACTTCAATCTTATTTTTAAAATCGTTGACAAAATTCTTTAGTGCAGGGGTATTTAATTGGGTTTGGCTTATATGATCTTGCACCTTAGTGAAATAATTAGTAAAGTTATTTATTGATTTAGTCGGACTTAATGGTGGAAATGCACTAGGGCCTTTCATTTTGATGCCAGATGACTTTAATGCACCATCTTCTCTATTGGGCGATATTCCCTGGTTAATCTGAAATATGTTTGATGCTTTTTTTTTCAAATTATTCAAATTGTTAAAATTGTTAAAACTACCCGTATTCGTTTCTTGTTTTGGCTGTTCTATATCTTTCGCAATATTAGATGATATCTCAGCCAACTCAGATTTGGTACTCTCGACTTGTTTTTCCAATTCAATGAGTTGTCTCTGTTTAGAAGCAAATTGTATCATCAAATCTTGTGATGATTCATTCTGCTCAATGACTGTTTCGTTAATTGGCACATACACAGGCAACCCTGATTTACCTCTCAGTTTTTTTGGTGTAGTCGTGGTATTTTCTGGTTCTTCACACTTGCTTGGTGAGAGTGAAAACTTCACTAATCCTGTCGATTCACTAATTATTCTATCATTGTTGTTTGTATTGATATCGAAAGCTCTCTGATTCACAGGACTCAATATTGAGTATGATTTTCTTTTATTGATCCTTGTAGGACTATAAGTATTCTCCTTATCTACTTCACTCATTTTTATATATCTCCTTAAGGAATAGTTTCAATTCTATTCTAACTCTTTCACATAATTTCAAAGTGATTTAGATGTTGCAATATATTAATGATATTTCCTAATATGGAAATTCAATAACAAAATATACGCACATGAAGAAATAATGAGATTTTCAAAAAATCCATCCTTCAGATTAATGTCAACGACCTCCCAGGATTGCTATATAATTAATTTCGATTATTCTTTTATAATAGAATTTTTAAGATATACTAAATTTATAATCTATCTATAATATTTATTGAAATGTCATTTGCTTGTCGTCTTAAGTGCTACATCTCAAGTTTTTTGGTTATCTATGCATTATACTTAGTAACCTACAAATGTAATAAGTTGGATGAATCGCCATTAGAACATGGAATTGAGTCAGTCTTCCACCCATTATCCCATCATCATAATGCGTTGTGCGATGGATTGAACAAGGGTATCCATTTCGTTAATCCATATTTTGAAACTGCAGGCAAATACTTCGATCAACATGTTCGTTCTCACGACTTATTCAAGCAATATTCTGTTGATGGTAAATTGGAAGCAGCAAAAGCTTCTTACTACCAGCATGTTTATCCATTAGTCATTAAGTTTTTCGAATTTTTTGAAGTTGTTGAATATCATGTCATTCAACACTTGATCCAACAATGGGCTAGGGTTCAAGCATTCTACGCTGGTCAAATTGCTCCAAAATTGGCATAATATCTGTTAAATTGTGACTTGATTGTTTTACTATGTATATATGTTAATATACGCTTAAATTTGATTTTAGATGTAGTGAAATCAACTTTGATTGTCCGCATGAAGGGGTTCAAGGTGAGACGGTGCTTAATCTTCACAATTACCATCGATAGTCCTCGATGACAGTAATTCATAGCAAAACTTATTAACACTAAGAGAAATTTGGAGTTTGAAAACAGTAAAAAAGTCAACGAAGTAAAAATACCATTGGTTGTCAAGCGAACCACTTCAACTTCATATTGCAAGAACAATCACTAACTTAAAAGAATAAATTTAAAGAATGCATTACAATATTATACACACGTATGAACAGCATTATTTCGTATAATATACTTAATCAATTTAAGTCTTCAGATTCAGATCCTGTGCCTTCACTATCCTCACCGGATTCGTAATCCAGAGGAGAGGCTTCTGATTCGTCATAATCAATTGGGCTGTCTTGTTTGGAGGTTTCTGTTAATTGTTCTTCATTAATCTCAATCGTTTCTGATTCAACCTGCTCAGCATCATCTGATTCCACAGGGTCTTTCAATCTGTCTATTAAACTTTCTCTTAATTGAAATGCCACGTTAGCTTTAGCTCTAACTAATTTTAAATATTCTTCATCATCATTGCCTAAGAAGTTAATGTGGAAATTTATGTTTCGCAAATAAGTATTCCAAGTTTCTAATCCAGCTGGAATGATATTGATAGAAGAATCATCCTGATAGTTATTGGCTTCGTTGAAAATCAAATCTCTTGCATTGAAGATCTCTTGCTTTATTTTATGAAATCTTTTCCAGGATTTCCAAGTTACTTCTTCATCAAGGTCTTGCTCATTTTCTAGTATAGTTGTTAACGAGTGTAATCTATTTGAAAATTCTTGAATTGTTAATTCGGCAAAGGACTCTAACACATCAATAGTCTCTTGTATTTCCTTGAAGTATTCACTTAAGATATGTTGATGATCCTTTTGAATAGATTCTTTAATTGCATCTAATTCTGACTCACAATAAGTTAAGGATTCACTGATTTTATCTCTCATGTCTTGCCTAGAAACATCTTTGCGGCTGGAATCATCGGCACTTTCGATTACTCTTTTCTCTTCCTGGATTTGGGTAGAGTCTTTATCAATTGCATTGATCATCAAGTTTAGCTCTTGATAATGTTTATAGTTAGTTTGTTGTATTTTAGTGAACTTATCTGATAAGGTTGGTTTAATTGTATCAATGCTAGACTTAATTATTGCGGACATGTCTTTAGACAAATTCTTCAATGCTGAATTTAATGTCCTGTTCACTTTGTTCTCCCAGTAGTTAATTTCTTCCTCAATCTTATGACTGATAGAATTGTCAACAAAACTTGGTTCCTTAGTTCCAGTTTCTAAAGTCACAAATCTAGTAGAAGTTATCAGGATAGTTATTGGCTCTTCACTGTCACTATCAGATTCTTCAAATGAAAAACCATTCATTATAGAAGAAACTGAAGAATCAGAAGTAATGGACGAAATAGTATAATCCTCAGAGACATAGGAATCCTCAGATGCAGAAGAGCAAGTAGTAGACACTATCATTGGGCTTGTTAAGTCTTCAAGTATATCCTTTACAACCTCCGATACCTCTGCCTCGTTTCCTTGTGGTACCATATCCGTCTTTAAATGCATCAAATTTTTGAATTCATTTCTCAAAAATTCACTCTTTTCTTGAAAATTGTTAACATCCATTAAATTCCTGTAGCAACACGAAATCCAATCAAATGCTATATCCAATTTATATTCATGGAAGTAGTGCTTTAATATCAAATACGTAGAGTGATTTTGCAACTTGAATAAATAGATCTTTAAATATGGTTTAACTTGATTTGAGAAAAGACCATGAAGCCTATAACTCAACTGAACCCAAATTATTCGTGACCTAAATTTCAACCATTCCCAAGACTTCGTGAAAACAACTTGGGAATGAACATTCAATTCATTAAGCCATACATTTAGCATTGGAACAATTCTGATCTTCAATTCAAACGCAGTTGATTCTATTAAATTAGCTAATGGCGTCACAACAGTGTTGAGTTTGTCAGTCATACCAGGTACTCTTTCCTTGATTTGATTAACCCATGGTTCTAAGCACGTACGTATTTCACTTGACTTTTCTTCCACTTGAGAGACAAATGGATCAAGATGAAGTTTCGTGATAATCTCCTCCAGTTTAGTGGTCACTATATTAATAAATGGGCCAACAGAAGGTCGAATATATGCATAGCTCTCACACACCCAATTATCAATGAAAATAGAGGACGATTGTTGTGGACAGATGTAATTGATAACATAGAGTAAGTAACTAAAGATGGTCAAAGGAACCATCCATTTTAATATACCTGACATCCTTAATGGTCAGTTGTAAGTGTAAGTTTATGAAATGATTTGTGGTTGTTTTCATTCGATGTGTTATACTGCACATAATAAATATGAAGAGCCCATGTTAGATAGAGAAACTCTACAAGTGAAGAAAATTATTTTGCAAACACTTGGCAACCAAGCTTTGTATCTAAGTAACTCTAGAGTTACATATCTATTTCTTTTGGTTTATTGAGTAGATGTGTTTCTTCCAAGAGCCAAAAACAACCAAATTACATTCAAAAATATATGCCTCCTGCCAGAATTGAACTAGCGACCTTTGCATTACAAGTGCAACGCTCTACCACTAAGCTAAGGAGGCAAATAACTTGGAAAATATCAAAATGAGGGTTATAGATAGATAAATATACATATTAAAAAGAAATTACTAGTAGAACATGAGACCGTTAGCGACGGGGAGAAATTATGACCCCTATTTACATATTATAATTTGCTCGTAACGTTTCGGTCTTACATCTTGAACTGACCTGCAGAATACTGTGCACGGAGATAACTATTCGCCGTCGTTTGGCCGTCTGGAACGTTACTGCAAAACAATTCCGGTAAGTTGCGGCCGATGTTACGCCGAAGAGATTAAATAGGGGCCACTAGTGATATTAAGACGGCAGAGCTCATAAATGATATAAACAGTACTCCAGAGTTGGATTCAAATGGATATTAACCCATGACAATTACATCAGTGTTCTACAAGTACTATGCAACAACTATTACATAGGGGAACACAAAGCTTTGCTCCGTCTACACTGATCATTTTAACATGTCTCTATTTTAATAAATGTTATGATAAAATATATAATTGAGAAGTAAAAGCCTTTGATATTATTGTCGTAATCATCGTAATCGTGTCATTATAAGTAATATTAATCAATCATTAAAATATATTCCCTATAACGAAAGTGTTTGGGCTGGCATTGTGGTGGCTAGCATAATGGTTCGACAAGTTCGTTATCGACAAATCTTTCTCAGTTGTGTTTTCATCTTCAGTCTTCCGATGATTGCATGATGTGGCACAATGAGCCGGAAGGTATGTATATTTAGGTTGTTCTAGATCTTCTTCGTCTGATAGAGACGAATTCTCGTCATCTGTCAAAGATAAACTTCTAGAAAGCTCAGGGATTTCATTGTCTTCAACATGCATACTTTCTTCTTCTTCTATCGTGTATTTTGAAAGGTCCATGGATGGTAATTGTCTATACGACTGAATCTTCGCGATCTGTATTGGTGCCTGTATTTCTTCTTCTTCTTCAGAATCTGAATAGTAATAGTCTGAATCGCTATCTGATTCATCATTATCATCAGAATACGAGTCAGAATACGAGTCCGAGTCCGAGTCCGAGTCACATTCAGATTCAGATCCCACTTCATACTCGGTGATATTGGTCGAAATTCTATCTTGTGTCTTCTTATCGGGTAATTGGAAGCTCACATGCTTAAGATCATCATCAAGCGGCGCCGATACACTTTTTTTGGTACGTTTATCTGTTTCATCAGCAACGTGATCCATGATATTGTCCAACATATTAGCTTGTGTCACCAACACTCTAAGACTAGAATTTGGATTAGATGCTTGCTTAGTCAATTTGTTTCTTACAGTCGAGGCAAACATGTATGTTTGCGCAAACGACATGTTCTTATTTGGAGAAGTCTGCATTTTCGTACTTATATATACTATACTAAAGGTTACTTACTTATTCCCCGATAAGAATGGTTACATTGAATAGGAACTATTGTTATTTATATAGAAATATTCGAAATTAGTCATCGGCTCTTAAGCGGAAATAATTTTTTCTACTTTTGCAATGGGATTACAAATTATTCAAATCGGCTCGGAAGTAAGGCAAATAATGAGTATTCACGTTCCGATGAACCTTATATCCGCTTTTCAACCCGCATCTGAAGCTGAATTACTCATTTGCGTAAAACCGAGTTATGTGGATTTTCAGTCGATACTGCTAATGTAGAACCTTGAGCGGCATAAGCATTCTTTTCGAAATTCTGTTAGAATCAGCCGCATTAGATTATAGTTATTATTAAGATACAAGCTACATATAGATAATGTTCTATTTGTCTGATGACAAATATGCAATATTAATTTTCGACACATCTTTTTCCGTCTATAAACCAAACTGCTGTATTCAAGTCTTAGGATAATGTATCGCAGACCTGTAAGCGAATGGAAAACACACAAGCATACTCGTGCAAAAATACCACTTTTCTAATTTTGTGCATATTGGTACATTGAATATTCGATGTTTCCAGTTTTTTTATTGCATCGTGCAGCGCGGGTCTTATGAATAAGGAACAAAAACGGGTTCGCCGGGAATGAAAATTAAACTAACAGAGAAGCGTATTTTGGTTCTGAAGCACGGGTTTATGTTGCCTCTAAGAAACACTAAAGTTAGTGTATTGGCACGAACCTTATTAGTTATAGGATAGCAACTCTTTCGCGCCAGACTTGTTACACACTCTCAAAGCTACAATATTAGACTACAACTTCACAACATACAATATGATACAACCGTGAATTTAATATTTATAAGACTAGATAAAAAAACCACGCATTCATTAAATAAAATCATGCAAAGATAGAAATTTACGATTAATGGAATAAATATCCTATTCTTTCTTCTTACTTTGAAGTAATAATTTTGTGATGGTTCTTTAATGTTTGCTAATTGAATTAATCTAATCGAATAAACCCATACCCATGTCTCCATCGGATTCTTCAGCTTCTTCTTCAGCTTCTTCTTCAGCAGCAGGAGCATCACCGGAAGCAGCAGCAGCAGCACCGCCAGCAGAAGCAGCAGGAGCAGCAGTAGCGAAAGAAAATAATAATTCCTTTAAGTCCTTACCTTCTAAAGCCTTAGCATAGATATCGGCCCAGACGTTTTCAACGGAGGCACCAGCTGACTTGGTAACAGCTAATAATTTGTCGGAGGTAATTTCAATTTCAGCATCGGCCAAGATTAAGGCGGCGTATGAGACAGAAGCTTCAGTAGACATCTTTAATTTATTATATTTCTTTAATGTACCTAAGTATACTATATCGGTAATTAAATTTTTCATTCATTTTGGTGATCGTTGATAATTTTCCACCTCAGCAAATTTGACCTGCGGGAAAATGGCAGATTGTTACTGTCACCTTTCTGTGTTCCAAAAATCATCAAACATGCGCAAGTCACGAGAAGCAGTCACATACATAGTTAATACTATCCAAAGATTTGCAGTTAAAAACGTACTTTAAACATAAACTATAGACAAATTGAACTATTAACAAATAAAACGCATATAAAAAAACATTTGATATGGATTGTTTGGTTCTGACGAGGAAATCGTTTCTTTCTCTTCATCAATTCAAGAATTTGGTGAGGTCACCCAACCAGTTTCTGTATTCCTTCTCTTCCTTGAATTCACTAAAGGAGATAATGAATTCTGCTAATTCATCGTCAATTCCCTTAGATTGTAAGTAGCTTTCGAACCCAGTCTGAACAGATTCGTCTAAGTCAGAGAATCTTGGGCCCTGGTACTTGAACTTGTCAATAAACTCATTCTTGGACAAGATTTGATCGTTCAAGAGCGAGGAAACACTGCTTTGAAAGTTAACAAAGTCGATCAAGAAGGATGATTCAGAGGCTTGTAAGAATAAGTTCAATAATAAACCTTCGTTATTGTTTGATTTTTCAATCAAAACCCTAACATTACAAAGTAATGAATCTAATGATTCAACCTCTTCCTCCATGTCCAGCTCTTCTGCAGTTGGTTCGCTTACTGGAATGTCAGTAACTTCGTCGATGTCAAAGAATATTCTAATAGTTTCACCACTTTCATCTTCCTTTACTAACTGAATGTTTGAGTTACCATCGCTTTCAATAATTTCGTAGCCAGCTTTATTTGCGAAGTCTTGGTAAACAGGATCTAATTCATTTGGGATGGAATTCGAAAGCTTTAATTCTTGTTTCAAGACTTCTTTCAATTGCTTGTCTGGGGTTGTTGAATAGTTAAATTTGCTAATTAAAATAGGTGATGATCTTACTAATTGCGGAGCGACCTTCATATTGTGTGCAACAATTTTTTTACCCAAGTTGCGGGTAGTTTGACGTAAGGTAGAGGTAAGCATTCTTGAGGACATGATAGCTGATTAATTGAATTCCCTTTTGATTAATTGTGTTCGTAATATTTATGACTTCTGCATCCAGTTTATCTTTTTGAGTGTATCCGAACGAGATGGATTAAAATGTTCGTTGGTTCGTACACGTATTATCATAATCAATTGCAGAATGGAAGTCATGGTGATGAATGAATCAAACATTGTACCAGATGTTACATAAATTCTGGGACAAAGAACAAAAATATAATTCAATCTAATTTTTCAGACGAAAGGTAATTTGATATCTGCTCCATAACTATATAGAAGCAAATAATAACAGTACAATTTTAATTCTAAACCTAAAGTACGATTTATATTAGATAAATGATTAGAATTATAAAACAATTAAGCATGCTGCTGATAATATATGTAAGGAAGAAAAAGATATGATAATAGGGATTACCTGAATGTTAATGTATAAAATGATCTTTTATTATTTTCTCGAATTATAATTGTTCAAGTGCTTCAAAGTATTCTTGAACAAAAGCTGAAGATCTTCTGTAACGACGTTCTTGATACTTTTCGAATATAGCTTTATGATTGGACTCGGCATTACGACAATTTTGTAATAAGATCTCTGCTAATGGTCTTAATTGGGATTCAGTATAACCAGAATAAAAGACATGAGCTTCTGTCCAATGACCTCTATTAAGTAATTTTCTTGATAAGTAATGAGCACCAGCGGCTAACCAACTTGGTTGTGAGGCGACGAACCTTGAGTCCATTATCGTTATTTCTAAAAAGTATTTGGCCAAGGTTCTTGTTTCATAATCATAGTCATCGGCTTTACTAGTTCTTCTTAAAAACGACATTGGACCAGGCCAGCCCATATCAAACTCCAAGACGTCAATCATAAACCTTTCTGCTTTTAAAAATTCATCTACTGTATAAGCATTATCTGCCATGTATGCAACTTCTTGAACAGTGGGGCAATTGATCTCCTCGTACTTTGCAGCAATAAACAATCCAACTGCACCAACTAGTTGAAATCTTGATAATGAAACTTTACGCTTGCTTAGAAATCTATCAATGTAATTTACCGTTAAGAACAATGTTTCTGGTAAGAGATTAAATCTATTGTGAACCTGAACGACCCAATCAATCAAGACACTTCTCATCTCCCATTTTAATTCGTCCTGGTTAGTCATATAATTAGGATCTGGAACTAACCTATATTCTAGTTCATGCATGTAGTTAAAAATCTCTGGTGAGTATTCTGCAACCATGGTAACGTCAAATGTATCTTCATCGTTTTCATCTAACGTAGTCCTGGAGAATTTCTTCATGACATATTGTAATTCGTTGAATATAGCCTTGTTCCATTTTGGTTCCATTGGTTTACTGTAGTCTTCACCGTCCTCTTCTTGTTCTTCATCAGCTACTTCTTTTCCCTCATCATCTTCTTCGTCGTCGTCGTCATCAAATTGTTCTACGATTCTATTTTCGTGAGCGAATTCAAATCCAATATCCTCGAGATTGGATACATCAGAACTACCCCCCAAACGGTCAAAATGAAACTTAAGTACATCGTCAGAGTTCTGACTATTGTCATAATGTTCATTTTCCTGATATTTTATGCCAAGCTCTGGTTTGGAATCTAACACTTCCTGTGGTCTTTTTTGTTGTTGTTTTTGTTTGTAAATGTGAACCTTTTGAAGAGAGTTCTTCAAATTCAAATCAATTTTCCGATTTTCGTTAAGTTGAGTTAGGTCACCAAGTGCCTCTCTTTTGTCAATACTTGACGTGATGCTATTAGTATTGTTATTATTTGAATTTTTAGAGATTAATTTTGCATTGGTGTTACTTTTAGACTTGATCCGGGAATTTTCGTCGAATGGCTTTGCTTGATGTTTGAACGATTTCATATTAAGCGAATGACAATAGTAGTATACTATTTTTGAGTTTCAATTGATTTTTTAAGCTAATGGATGATAATGTTGTTGTTGTTGTTGTTGTTGTTGTTGTTGTTGTCAGTGGTACAAATTGAAAACAACTAGCAATATCTTAATTAAACAAACTTCAATGTATTTGTAGCGATTGTAATATGTCTATACGAGTATAAACAAAGTTGGAAACTGATTAGTTTGCTAATTGATAAGTTGCTTCTTGAATCAAGAGTTTTGATAGAACAAAAAAGGACCTTTGGTTGATTAGTGATGAATGTGCAAGCGAACAGCTTTAGTCAAACCCAGTGTAGTATAGTGATTTAAACCGAAAGAATTATCAGTATGAGTGATATACTAATTGAGGATTTCTAGTTAGTATAACAAAACAATGTTAGTAATTTTATGCTTGTTGTAGTTGATGATTTGTGGTGTTTGGAATGTAAACAAATAAATCGCGATTTCTTTTCGCAGCGTACAAAGCAAAAAGTGCTGCTCCAGAAACTCTGGCTGCGACGTCTACGTATAGTCGTATAATTAAATCATGCCACACTGAAGATGTAAGATACATATGCTCTAATAGTATGTATTCTTGAACCGCTTTATGTGATACTGCGATTTGAGAGAAGTTCAAAACAATTTCTTAATATACATATCAATTTGAAGTATATTGCATAGGAATTCTGTAAGAGTAAATAAACTACACTACATAGTGAGTCTTATATAAACAATAACAACGAGATAATATTAGGGTATGTTTCTATATAGTGGTATTTTGGGTTCAAATTCTATAGGAAGCAAGTAGAGCTCATCCAGTATGAGAAAAAGTTGAGTATACCTTGAGTATGCGTTGATCATTGATTATGGTTCTCGGACATTAATCCATAAATACACCATAAGTACATTACTCAAAGAGTTCGTCCTATAATAAATGTTTAGCGGTGTATTCATTTATTGTTGTTCGAATTTATTTCTTGGCCCATCAGTGGGGGACGATTGCAAAATTTATTGCCAATTATTTATTCAGGAAATCTCCCCGAATTTCTGCATTTGTTTCGATAACTATCCAACTTTTTTATTTTATTCTAGTCTAGCGGCTGTCTTGAGTGATTTGATTTATACAATTGTTTTGAATGGTCATGCCGTCGAGCTGTTATTTCGGAATAATGCAGAGGTCAATTTCTGAACAGCTAACAAATATTGAACAAATACTCTAGACATTTTGACTCGTTCAAAATAATTGTCTATCTGCATAAAATAAGGAATAATTTCTTACTATATTTGAAATAACGTTAGAACTGGCAGAATTCGATCTTTGATATTCCTGTCGCATAAAATCTCTATTAGTCTTCGTACCCATTGGCCATGGGTTATACAGTTGTATTCTATTGTTATATAAGCATGATTATCATGAGTCCAATTTCCATTTTTTTTATACGAATGATATATATGTATATATACTCCAAGTATAAATACTGTATAAACTAGTGTATAAACTGATATACATCACCTCGTATCATAAACTGTTTAAATATGTCTCCATTGAAAGTCATTAATAGCGACAATAAGATTCAATTGAAAGGCCAGTTAGTTGATGCTCACACCAGATTTAGACACTACCATACGACGTTAGATATTATTGCCATAAAGTTCAAGTGTTGCGGTGTATATTTTCCTTGTTACAAGTGTCATTCGGAGTTAGAGAATCATGATATTATACGGTGGGAGAAGTTGGATTTGGCGAGTGAAAAGGTTATTCTATGTGGTTCATGCCATAATTTACTTTCATATTATGAATACTTCACCAACAGCAATACTTGTTCGTATTGTAATAATCTGTTCAATCCTAATTGCAGCCTACATTATGACTTGTATTTTAACATGTAACAATAAATATTGCAGTTCATTCGAAAGTATGGATATACTGCACATAGATTTAATCCACCTGTGCTGGTGCCGTTTCTAAGAGGGCTAAATGTATCCCTTTCGTCTTTTTATAAGTTTTATCTTAATTATATCGATATGACTCCAATGTCGCCAACACCAACTGACCATCTGGATGGATCAGAGAAAACCACGATAATAATATCTAATTTGGATAAAGATGACTTTGTAAGTGATCATGAGAACATGACCAGCAAAATGTCATTTGTCGATCGAATCAAGTTGAATATTTTAAATTTGCCTAAACCACCCAATGTGACATTCGGGGATGAATATTATTTGAATATGATTGAGCAGTGGTCGAATTTGCCTTTTTTAAGTCGTATTATTATAATTATGAAGAATGAAGAACTGGCAGCGTTGCTCCACAAATACTTAATTAGCGGATCACTTTTGCCACAACACGTTAAAGTATCACTACAAGAAAACTTGATTACTAAATCTAAGTCATTTGATTCATTGATTGGAGGTAATCATGACTCATTATCAATCACCAATAGCTTAGCCAACTTTAAACAGCTTCATAATGATTCTACTAAAGCCGACAGTACACAAAACTATTCGGAGCCTGAGCCACAACAATTTAATGTTTACGAAGATTTAACTAAAATTGGAATCCATTTAAAGGATTACAACGATGAAGATCAAATCCAAGAATTGAAGGAAGGCTCGCTGGCTAGTGGGTGTCTTAAAAGAACAAGATCTTTGACCAAAACGTTATTTAAACCGGAATTAAAAGTCAATACACATGCAGCAAATATGGAGCGATCCCGAACTTCAAAGGTCCTACCAAGTCCAACTATAACTCTAGATGAAACTTTTTGACTTATTACACTTTCATAAATGCGTATATAATTAGTATACCTATATAAAGATCTATTTTGCAATAGTTAGTAGTGGACCGCGCATAAATTTTGCCAGGTCATAACTTAATCAATAAATGAATAAACAAGGAGAGCCAAACAGTCTTCGAATAACAGAGCAATGAAAATTTCTAGTTGTTTAACGTTACCCTTACTTGTTTCAACAGTATGGGCTACGAAGAATGATGCCGCAATTTATCAATTGAATTCTCAGGAATCTGATAAAACCCCTGTTGTGTCCAACAAAGATGCCTTGCTTTACTTATCGGACAAATTTGATATTTCAAATTATTATAAAATAGGTGATAATAAAGACGAAGTTATCGAATTTATCGATAAGCAAAATGAGTTAGTTGATTCGAATAAAGCCGTCAAAAATAATGCAAGATTGGTTGTATTAATTAATGGTGTTTCCAATCCAAACGAAGTTTTCCAGGCCATTAAGCCATCATTCAATATTAAGGGTTCTAATGGATTCAACGATTTAAGCCATACGATTATGACTAAGTTTCCAAAGCAGATTTCAAGCATAAGCGGTTGTAAACCAGTCCAATTAACTAATGAAATTAATTTTGTATCTAACAATATCCAAGATAGTTCATTAGTCAAACATTTTGAATACTTTAATGAAAAATTAATGGGAATTTGGGACTCCTTTACAAAGACAAATAGAATTGATAATCAAGTGATTTTGACTGACAAAGTTGAACAAGGTGCGTTGACCATGAAGTTAATTAATGACAAGGTATTTATAAACGAATTATCGCAATTAGTACACTTAAATTCAGTGTTGCCAAACGCTGGCGATTCAATGTTTATTAACTTGAACTCTTTATTCTCCCTCGGCAAAAAGACTGGATACGACTCACAAACCTATAATTTTTCAGTGAAGGTTTTATCGGATTATTTGATTGCCTTATCAGCTAATTACGATATCTCCGTCGTTGCATTACCAGTTGATAAAAACAACAAGCATTTAAATAGCCATTTACAGAAAAGAGACCTGGAATTGGATGATCTTTTCAAGGCTAATCACATCAGCAAGAGATTTTCAAACAATGAAGCATGTTTTTCGTCTGAAAAAACATGTAAGGTTGGTACGTCGAGTTGCAATTCTCGCGGGAAATGTTCACAAGTAAAGTCAGGATGTTGGTCCTGTGTATGTTCTGCTATTCGTAATGAAGGTAAATCTAAAACCACAAATTGGTCTGGCTTCGATTGCAGTAAGAAGGACGTTTCGGCAGAAGCGAACTTGTTGTTATGGACAACTTTAACTTTGGTAATTTTATTTATCGGCGGTATAAAATTATTATACAATGTTGGCAACGAAGCATTGCCTGGTGTTTTAGGAGCTGCTACTGCGTCCAAAAAGACCCAATAAACTTCTTATATTCAACATTTGTCTTATACAAAATACATTAGTTAGTTATTTATGCCAATAGAATTTACATGGCCAAATACAGTAATTTTTTGTACGCGATAATATTTCGAGATATGATTTTCAATCAAAAACTAAATGTTTAGTTTTTGTTCTTCTGCTATACCAACGAATTAACAATGAAGTTCTCTAGAAAGCCTCTTGTTTCAGCTTTCACGCTATTGTGTGTTATATGCGTAATTTATTTTGTGTCCTCTTCATCGTCAGAAGGATCACTCGGAAAATCATCCCCAATTAATTTGAGCAAAAATAATGATTATTCATACGACATAAAGAGCCAACAGAATAACTTTCAAGCTCAGGAATCGAGTAATGATGAAATAGATAACCCAGAAGTAATTAAGAGACCATCCAAACAGTCAAAGCAAAAATCGGAAAGAGTTGAAAAGGATGAATTCATTCCTGAAGCAAGCAATGGTCAGTTTACAGAAACCCCTTTTATGCCGAAAATGGCTAATGAAACTTTAAAAGCTCAGCTTGGTAATGCAGCTTGGAGATTATTTCATACCATATTAGCAAGATACCCGGATAAGCCAAACAAACAAGAACAGACCACATTAAATCAATACATTCATCTATTCGCCCAAGTTTATCCTTGTGGAGACTGTGCAAGACACTTCCAAGGCTTATTATCTAAATATCCTCCTCAAATCAAGTCGAGAAAAACTGCGGCTTTATGGGGATGTCATATGCATAATAAGGTTAACGAGAAATTAGAGAAGCCTGAGTATGACTGCACTACAATTTTAGAAGATTATGATTGTGGGTGTGGTAACGATGAAAAGGAGGACGATAAAACCCTAGGAAATGAGAGTATTGATCATTTGAGAAGTATCAAAGTTAACGAAAAAGAAGAATCCCCACAACTTGGAGGATGAATATAATCATGATGTATATTAAGACAATAATGACATTCACAATGTCACTCGGAATGAATTTAAATAAAAACCCCTAATTTTAAAATAATTATATAAACGAGTACATTAAACAATTGTGCAACAATCTGACGTGTCAGAATTCGTACTTCTCAGCCTTTTGAAGCTTTCATATTGTTTAAATTTATTCTGCTCAGGTGGTAATTTCCAAAGACTTGGAATTATATAATCGGGCGTATCCTGGGTGTAATTGGTTATTCTAATTGTTAGTTTTTCCTTATTGATAGAACAATAAATTTAAATACATACAGTAAGGATGCATTAGAAGCAGGTATTCTGTCACGCAATAATGCTTCCTTTAATCTTGAATTGAATTCTTTAATTCTTCTTAATTTAATTTCAGCTATCCTATTTGATAGTTCTTCTGATCTTTCGGCCATGCTTATTCATATATTATGACGTCTGTATTGATCTTAGTGGGTATCCCTTGAAACTTCTCTTGACAGATTCATTTACACATTTGCAAAACTGCATGCCGCATTTATTCAGAAAATTAGTATGAGCGATAACAAGCACATATTTTTATATACTTGGATAACAAGAATGCAAATCTATTACAAGTCAGAATGATCTACTGGTCAATTCTTAAATACTAAATACAAATTTATAGCATATCCACAAAGCGATATCCAATGCGTCTCAAAACGACTATTATTTGTAGTGAATTATTCAACAGATTTCAATTAACCTCGTAGTCATTTGCATATGTAATTCCAAATCAGAAAAAGAATAATACCAAAATACAAACTGCAATTACTGTAGCCAATATCAACGTATCTCTCTTCCTTCGAGTATTAATTCTGGATATAAGCACATTTATACCCGGTATCAGCAGAACAGCCCCCATCATCCTCAGTTGTGCATTACTTAAATGTGCTCTTTGACTATAAAGTTCATCTCTTGTATTATATGCTTGTTGTAATAAACGATCTGCAAACGAATTAGCGTTGTCTACTCGAACATTCTCCTCCAATATATAATCATTTGCATTCAAATCGGGATTATTTGAGTTAGTTGTCGGTCTTTCCTTATGAGCATTAATATCGGATCTTACAGAAAACAACAAGTTATTTCTATTCCTTTCTTCGTTTATAACTCCCTTGATTTTGGCATATGATCGTTTATGTTCATTCAATATTTCTTTATGTCTCTGTAATTGTTGTAATTTGGACGTGGACAAATTTGTGTCGGTCTCGGATATTCTATTTAATGTATTTACAACATTTTCTCTCTTCTGTAAAATTTCGAAAATAGAATCACTTAGTTCATTCTCTGCATCACTTGAGTTTGTATTGGATAAATTTTGAAACCCCGAATATCGTGACAACAATGTATCAGTTTGTTTCTCTAGACTCAATGCTTGTGATCTAGTTTGTGTAAATGTTGCCGATGACATTCTGGTTGACTCTATTCTATATAATCGTGTCAGATAGACACTTCATCAAAGGTTTATCTGTTGTTTATGAAGCGCGTTATATGCAGTACCATGTTGAGCCAATAAATTGTGCTCTCTTTATGATTACACCAGGTAAGATAGGAAGATATATGGGAAAAATACAAAATGGAAATACCAATTGAACTCAGACATATAACGCCCGAACCTATCACATTAGAAGACTTGAATGTGATTGCAAGTGAGAAAGGGGTACCAGATTTTGATCACCATATACGTAACCCTATATTACGGAAATTGCTTTACTATTTACTCAAGATGCAAAAATATTCAGCATATACATTTTCGAGTTTTCTAGGGTTGCATTTGACGTCTGTGGTCATAATCCCAGGTTTGGGTGTACCGATTCCGCTTAGTCAAGAAGTTTTTGAAATGAGCAGAGCTGTCTATCAATCGATTCCACATTTTGAGAACCTTGTAATTATTGGATCAAGTGTTTGTCATGTCTGTTCAGGGATAGGTATTCGAATAATCAGAAACCGCATCAAGAAAAATGAAAGACATCATTCTAAATTGGCCTACGAGCCAGTTATAAAGAATGAAGAGAGAGATGATATCGGACTCGGTGGCATTACTGGGTTGATTGGCTTGGGGTATAGGAAATCCGTGATATCCAGACTTATACCTGGATTGACACCATTGCTGTTCTCTGGGTACATGCTACTTCCATTGATAGGGTACCACTTCACGAAGTTCAGATATATCCCGCAGATCATAGACGGGGATTCGAGCTTAATTAACTTGGAATACATTACATACTACTTAAATAAGTCTCCATTGGAAAAGGCAGGAAATTTTATCAATTTCATGGCGTTGATGATATTGGTTTTAATGGGGTCTTACCATTTTGTTAGTGGCTTTTTGAAATTGAACCACAAGTATAGTTTAAAATACAAAAAGCTAGGATATGGGATAATTGGTACACTCAGTGTTTTGGGGTGCATCAGCTTAATGAGGTTTAAGAGCTTGCCATTAGTACCGGGCTTTCTTGGAAAACTGTTCGCCAAATATGTGAATTACTTGGCAGTCTAATGTCCACAATCTACAAATGATTGCAACATCGCATGTAAACGGAGAAATCTCGGCTTTCTGTGGGTGTTATTCGACCTGCTGCAACACCGACCGCATCCACACATGGCTCAGCTCTGTCAATACCCGCCAGGACTCAACTACATCGCTACTCCTACTCTACGTCTCTCTGTTTCTCTTAAATAAACATATATTCAACGCACCATATAAATTTCTTAATATGCACGGCTCTTACCTTAATGATACTATGATGGCTCAGCCTATGTGATACTATTATGTGGTAATCGTTTCGGCCTGTGCGGCCTCTGGGCCCAAAGTGGGTTGCTCAACGGTTCTCTTGGATCTGTAGTCCTTCACTGCACTCTTGATCGCATCCTCAGCCAACATTGAACAGTGCAACTTCACAGGTGGTAACGACAATTCCTTCGCAATCGATGTGTTCTCGATCTTCACCGCCTCCTCCAAAGTCTTACCCTTGACCAACTCCGTAAGGTATGACGATGACGCAATGGCCGACCCACAACCAAAAGTCTTGAACTTCACGTCTTTGATCACCCCGGTGCCTTCGTCGACCTGTATTTGTAATCTCATGACATCACCACATGCTGGCGCACCCACTAGTCCTGTACCCACATCCACGTTCGTCTTACTCAACGAACCAACATTTCTCGGGTTGGAGTAGTGGTCGAGCACCTTTTCGTGATATAATCTCTTGGTAGGAATGGCCATTGATGGCATCATGCTGACTCTATTGACTGCTGGCATAGCCCTTCTTGCCGGGCTAGCTAATCTTAAAAATGATCTGCTAATCATATCTATTAATTATTAAAAGTTCCTAATTTATGTTAAAGTATAATAAAAGATACCAAATAATGTAAATGGCCATTAGTACAGACACTGAAAGCCTTTATATATGAATCGAATTAATAATTCATCGGACATTACGTAACCCAAACCATGGGATTATGTAATAGGTCATACGGTTGCTGGCTTATGTAATGGGGGTCTCTCGACGGGCTTCTATTCCAGCGGACTCTGGAGGATCAACTATCAAAACCCGGCTCACCGGAGTTAACGCTCAAAATAGAGGTGTGTCTGGATGTAGTCTGCCACGCATGGGCGACATATGTCACGACATTATTGAAGTCTGGGCACGGCCTCCGTGAATGCGCCTGTGTGCAGTACGGCGATTGCCCTGAGATACGTGACACAAAGCCCCTTTGTAATGATAACTGCATTACGGTAAAGAGAAGTAAGTACAGGCAAAAGAAGCATCCGGCCAATAACAAGTGGTCATTTTGGTAAAGCGAACCACCGTTAGTTGTATGGTATAATCGGAACAGAACCGAGTGTATCTAGATTGCTATCCACATTGATTCTACGAAGAATCGGATAAAGCTATTGCCAGCGGCAGATCCGAAGACAGACAGTACGACAACGCGAACAAGGGAACAGAAAATTGAAGGGAGGACTCTAACACCAGATACATCAGAGTGCGATACAAATAGATACTGGCGCCGCGGAGAACAAGATGACGGATCAATGTGCAAACGAATACGATACGGGAGTATCGAACGGGGATGTCGATTGGTTATTTCGAGGCAAGTCGAAGAAGTTGACGAAAAAGATGAACGGGTCGGTGACGGTGGAGAAGGAGAAGAAGGGGTGTTCGTCGGACGAGGGGGGTGTAGGGGAGAAGCAGGAGGATGCACACAGGCCGGAAAGGGACGCTGGCGAAAACACAGGGGAGAAGCCAGCGGACAGACCAGCCAGTAAGTCTGCCGGCAAGCCTATAGGTAATTCTGCGGGCAGTTCTGCAGGCGAAAATTCACGCGAGAAGACGGCGGTGAAGACACAGGACCCACCCAAGGCTGCGCAGCAGAAGCAGCCAGTACCTGCACCGCCATCACCGCCACCATCAACACACCAGGAAAAGAAGAGGTTGGACTTGTTTAAGTTGGGCGGAAGATCGAGGTCGTCGTCCACTGGGAGCGCCAATCTAGACAAATACGACATCTCGCTAACCCAAGCGCCGAAGAGAAGAAGTAGCGTGACTGTACCTCCAGTCGTCTCATACTCTTCGGGCCCGGGTACAATGCCTTCTGCAAATGTCAACCTGGATTCGCTGGATAATTCGCCGAGTATTTCCAGGTCGAACTCTGCGTCTGGCAAATCAAGGTCGCTTTTCAGCTCTATATCGGCCAAATTCAAGTCGGGCTCAGCTGGTTCGGCGTCGAGTCAATCCTCGAACAATTCGTCGCCGGGTACGTCTAAATTGAATCCAAACATATTGGGTGTTTCTCACAATAATAATACTCACGTCCACCAGGACCTCGCGGCGTTGGTAGATAAACCGCCGCCTGGTATACCAGCAAACACTAAGCGAAAGAACTCAATTCCAACGTTTAAATCGCCTTCTCAATCTAGCAAGCCACCAGATAACAGAGTTGTGTTGAATAAAAATCGAAACAGATCAGACGATCCGTTAGATGAATTAAATGATATCAAATTAAGGAGAATTACATTTTCTGTTGACAAATTGGCATTTGACCCTCAACAACAAATTCCTTCGAGACGCCCAAAGAAAGGTAATGTATTAATACCGGAGGATATTATAGCACCGCCACCTAGATTGTCGCAAGGCATTTCACTAAGCGATGGTATTAGAAATAAGACTAATTCTCAACCAGAGAATAAATATTCTGAAAGGGATCTAAATCGGGCTATCGATGCACAAAAAAAAGCTCTAATAGAAGCTGAAAAACATGCAAACGAAGCCCACTTGTCTGCTAGAAGAATTGCTCATGAAGTTAGTCTGTTCAAACAGAGAAAAAATTCAAAACAAAAGGAGGAATATGAAGAAGATGAAGAAGAAGAAGAAGTGGATAAAGCTTTAGCTCACGATATGGAGAATGTTGAAATTGATAAACCATTGCATATGCATGAAAATCATTTTGATGATCGGAAAATATCAGATCAGGATGCACATGGTCATACTGACGTCGAAGAGAAACATTTGATCGAAAACCTATCATTGGAAACTATCTACACTAGGTGTTGCCATTTGAGAGAAATCTTACCAATACCCGCGACGTTAAAACAATTAAAAAATAAAACCAAGCCGTTGCCAGTTTTGAAACTACTAAATCCAAAACCAACACTAATTGACGTTTTATCGTTTAGTGATTTCATTGCGATTACGCCAATAAACACAGTCATATTTGATAACGTTACAATGACGACTGAAATGTTGGAGCATTTTTTATCATCACTAGTCAATAATAAACATTTAGAAAAGCTATCGTTAAGAAATGTGGCCATCGATGAGACTGGGTGGAAATTTCTTTGCAAATTTCTTTCAAGGAACCAAACTATTAAAAAGTTGGATATTTCACAACAGCGGATTAAACCGGATACCAAAAAGTCATGTATTAGGTCATCAATGAACTGGAATATTTTTATTCAATCGTTAGTTTTGAGAGGAGGTATTGAAGAATTAGTGATCAACGGTTGCAAATTATCAGATGAAATCTTTAAGGATTTAATCGAGAATGCGGTAAAACTATCGACTTATAGATTAGGTATAGCTTCGGTCGAATTGAATCAGTTTAAGGCAAATATTGTTGCCAACTGGATTACCGATGAAAACACTAAATGTGTTGGTGTGGATGTTGCGTTTAATGATTTAAGTAAAGGACAACTAATACCGTTTATTAATGCGTTCTATAAAGGAAATCTGAAATTGATATTTTTTTCATTGAATTCAACTAAACTAACTGAAGTTGATCAAGCAACCGAATTGATTAGATCATTAAGTTGTGTTGAGACATTAAGATTTTTAGATTTGAGTTCCTTACCAGATTTATTCCCGGGCATCATATCAAGGCTAAACAAATACTTACCACAATTTCCAACTCTTAAAAGAATCCATTTTGATTTGAATGAATTGTCTAGTCTATCAATTGGTGCGATTGCTGATATATTGCCAAAAATTGAAGGATTGGTGCATGTATCTTTCTTGGGAAATAGAAATATTAATCATGGATCAGCAGCAACATTATATACTGCGGTTAAGCTATCAAAATCTATATTTACTTTAGATTTAGATTATGATCTAATTCCTGATGCATTATCACAAAGAATTGCATTCTATTTGATGAGGAATATGGACAAATCTATGAACTCAAGCGGTGTTATCAACCATGCAGATAATGCTAGCGAAGAGGAGTTGATGTTTGATGGCTCATTGTTAATGGAAACAGCAGAAAAGTTGATAATTGAAAATGATAAAAATTCGGATACTAAAGTAGATTTGAAAATTCAGCGGATCATTACTAATGCTTTAATTGAAAGGACACGGGCAGTGCGAACAGATCTCCATCAGAATATTGACAATCTATTTCACAAAAGAAGCGAAGGAACTTTGTCTCTCGAGGATAAGGAGACATTGTTGAGACTATGTTTGCTTGATGCATCATTAGAAAAGGTCGTTCATATGTTCGAGGAACGTAGTAAAGCGTATAAATCAGGTAACGGTCCATCAAGTCAAGCTAGTAATCCGCCAACAATTAGAATTAGTAATGAGGATCTTGATAATTCTCAACGCCCAAAGAATACTGCGGGAATTGCAGTTTCAAATCAAGTTAATCCTACAGCTGCAACTAATAACAATTTGAAAATTGATTTACAAGGCCGTGATGCTTTGCATGAGAATTCCAATGAGTTAATAACGGCTGGTCCAATCTTATCCCCACAGAATGTAGAACGCTTAAACTCGCAAAGCTATTTTCCTTCAATTGAACAAAATTTCCAACCACATCAAGTTGTCATTGATTCATCATCTGATGGTACGCATGTACCAATTGATAATTTGACAGGTAGGCCGGTTTTAATGAGGTCTATTTCACATACTTCGCTCCATGCTAAAGAATTAGAGAAAGAAGAAGGTGAGTTGCATAGATGGGGTGTTTTTGTTGAGCAAAGAAATAATAGTGAAAATGACCTTACAAAACTAAACAATTCTAAGGATACCTTCGACACGCAACAAAACAAGCGTGAGGTTCCAACCCTTAATGTTTTACCATCTGGTTCTGAGTTAAGGGATGCGATTATTGCAGCCAAGGGTATCGAATCCATTACTGATTTGATTGATAACATCAACGATAATAGGATAAGCATTGATAAAATTTACAAGTTAGAAGACGTAACTTGCCAGCCTCAAATTGAAAATCTGAGATTGAACACTCCTGATAACAATTTACAATCGTCAATGCAACAACCGCAACCACCAGCGGGTACCAACCAAGAGAAACAGGACGACAATAACAAATCTAGTTCTTTGGAAATACCAATTTGCCATGGATATTGCAAGAAACAACCAGGCGGTAATTGTCAATGCAAAGACCAAAGAGTTAATGCTGTGGTCGATGAGGTTTACGATAAACTTTTAAACGACGCACAAAGAGTTAGAACTAACAAACAAGACTAAATAAGACATCCTATAGCAGTAATTGTAACTTTACAGAAACTATGTACTACAAATGTTATTAGAAATATCGTTCATAAGATTGATCCTATAAAAAGACACACTAGAAATCAAAATTAAAAATTATTATAATTCGATACAATTAACTTACAGAATTAAATAACTTATTGAGAAGCTTTGAAAGCAACAATCCTGTCAGAAATCTTTTGGTCTCTTTCAGCCTTAGATAACTTAGTTTGTCTGTACTTCTTAGATTCAGCAGCGTATTGTTCCTTGGTGAACTTCTTTTCAGTTGGCTTGAAAGATGGGTCTTCTCTGATCTTTTCATGAGCGTTCATGTATAATTCTTCGACATCTTCAGATTCGATTTCATCAGCAAGGTAAGACTTGAATAAGGTTCTGAATTTTTCTTCATCATCATCCATTAATTCTTCCATGTATTCAGCGACGTGACCACCCATGATGTATTTTCTTAATAATTCAGCATCTAATTCTTCACCTTCGATATCCCAACCTGGGAATCTGTTTGGAGAGTGTGGAACGTACAAACCACCGTCAGAAGCACCCTTTAAGACACCGAAAACTCTGGCACCAGTGGTGGTTCTTTGTAAACCGATATCTAAGAAAGTCTTGAATGGTCTTGGGCCATCTTCAACAGCTTCAGTGAGTTCGAATTCACCCTCGACTTCTTCGACACCCTTGTAGGTTTCGTCTAAGCCTAACTTTTGTAAAGCTCTTCTGGCAACCAATAAGCCAACAGCGTAAGCAGCAGACCAGTTAGTTAAACCGTGGTCGATACCGTATTTTGGTAATTCGTGAGCGTAAGCAGCTGTGAAAACAACATCACCAGTGATTTGAGAAGAAACAATTTGGGCAATAATATCCTTGTTAGTGAATCTAACAACTAATCTGTACTTTGGGGAATTGTACTTAGCCTTGTGTTGAGTGACTAATCTCTTTCTTTGGTAGTAATCAGTCTTACCTTCCTGTCTTCTACGGAAAGGAGTTTGGAAACGAGAGTGGTAAGAGGAGCTCTTTAAAACTTGGTCGAAAGGCATTTTCAGTTAATTTTATTTTGAGGTAAAGAGTAAATTGAATTTAACAAGAGTTGAAAAAGTTTTTTTTTCACTACTACCGAATTCAGGTGAAAACTTTTTCGAAGCCAAATATTTTGTGGTTGGTACACCCTTTTCGAATTTACTCGTAAGGAAATGCATGCTCATATTTACACATATAATGTACTGGGGGTATATTATTTACTGTAAAGATTTTGCAATCATTTTGTATTGCTGAACACCTCTAGGGAAGATGTACAAAATGTGGTTGAACTCGTATGCCTAGATTCGTAATATCGCCGAATTCTAACGTTCCACATAGTACAAAACATTACAGATGGCGTGTCAGGCCAAGGTAGTCAAAGATAACATTCAGCCCACAAGTTCGAGCTAAAAACTCTCATTTCACTTCATATGGAGTTTTAGACTATGAGCGGGAATCAAATATGGCTCATGAACTATTGGATATATGTATACCTCCAACGCAATGTGAATATCATACGCAACAGAATGAACCATATAGGGAACTACAAAGACGATATCAAGAAGAAATTCCATCGCTTAAAGAAACTACGGACACTTCAAGTCTCCAGTTAGTGTGATCGGGCTCAATAACTACGCTCTCGTCCACAGAATAATACAATACTAGTAATAATATTAAGACATCTGCTATTATATGTCTTTTCTATCTTCTGGTATTCTAAATAAAAAGGCTCTGTGGCCGAGTGGTTAAGGCGGTAGACTCAAGTTCTACTATCGTAAAGATGCACGAGTTCGAACCTCGTCGGAGTCATTATTTTTTTTATTTTAAAACCTTTCCGACTTGTTGCAGTATGATTCAGCTTGTTTGGACTTGTTAGTTGGGAGACTTTTGGTGATGAAATTATTCGTATTAAGCCTTTTTTTACCTCGATACCAAAATTCTTAATAGAGTTACTTGATACCATCGACCAGTATTCTCGGTCTTTGGAATCACTACAAGGTTAAGAAGAAAAACCGAAAAATGAGTTCATCTGAGTTTAATATTTTCATGAAAGTGGTATTAACAAGTAAGGAGCTATATATATACCTTTGGCACTTCATATTTTAGAGATCGTTAGTTGGATGTGAATTTCTAAGAAAGTCCAGATTGAACGTTATCGTACGTTTAATTTCTGCGCAACTGAAAATAATCTACCGCGAAACGCAGTATTATATCCACATAATATTTGGAAGCCAGTCATCATTACCAAATAAATATAACGTGAATTGTAAAGAGAACCTTGAGCAGAACTACGGTTATGACGACTGATATTCCCACTATTAGTTCCGTTTTAGATACTGACTTATATAAGTTGACCATGCATGCAGCAGTGGTCAAACATTTTAGGAATATTTCAGTTGTTTATAGATATACAAATCGTACCCCATCAATGGTATTGAACAAAAAGGCAATAGATTGGTTAAAGTACCAAATTTCCAAATTGGGCGACTTAAGGGTTAGTCCAGAAGAAATTGAATATTTACGTAAAGCGTTACCACAAATGCCAGAAGTATACTTAAAGTATTTGGAAACATTTCAGTTCTTCCCGGATGAACAAGTAAAATACTTCAATGATGAAAGTAATTTTGAAGAGTTTGAAATCGAAATGACTGGTAAATGGGATGAAACCATATTATACGAAATTCCCGTATTAGCATTAATATCTGAAGCTTATTTTAAATTTGTGGACACGGAATGGACCTACGATGGCCAATCCGAGCTTGCAGAAGAAAAATGTGCACAGTTATTTAAAAATGAATGCACTTTCAGTGAATTCGGTACAAGGAGGAGAAGATCATTCCATACACAAGATCTTGTGGTGGAGACTCTAGCAAATTTCGCCAGAAAAAGTTCAAACTCGAAGTATTTCATAGGAACTTCAAATGTACTATTAGCCAAAAATTACGATTTAACGCCCATAGGAACTGTTGCCCACGAATGGTTCATGGGTATTGCTTCAATTACTCAAGATTATAGAAATGCCAATAAGCTTGCCATGGATTATTGGTTCGATACATTCGGTCCCGAAAATGCAGGTTTGGCATTAACAGATACATTCGGTACTGATTCTTTTTTGAAGGTCTTTACCAAGCCTTACGCGGATTGTTATACTGGTGTGAGACAAGATTCCGGGGACCCCGAACTATTCGCTGAAAAATTGGCAAATCATTACAAGAAACTAGGGTATGCAGATTTCACTAAAATAATATGTTTTAGTGACTCTTTAAACGTCGAGAGGTGTCGAAAGTATAAACAAAAAGTTGACAGTTTGGGTTTAATCGCATCGTTCGGCATTGGAACATTCTTCACAAACGATTTCTCCTCTACATCTGACCCATCTACTGAATCCGTTCCGCTTAATATTGTCATTAAGTTGAAAGAAGCTAACGGATACCCTTCCATCAAAATCAGTGACAATCTTGGGAAGAATATGGGTGACCCAGACGTCATATCGAGAGTAAAGAAAGAACTTGACTATGAAGAACGTTCGTGGGATGAAGGTGACGAGAAACGAAGATGGAAGTAGTTTAAATTTCTTAATTTATCTTATATATGTCTAAATTAGATTGCAAACGTACTCTTTTAGTAGTGTTTTTACCATTATCATTGGGGCAACTAAAATATCATTCATTCATTTCAATATTCTTACAGGTCAAACAAGAGAGGACTATCGATCGACATGGAATTAAATTATGATAACTTACTAAGGGTACTAACCTTAACTAATGAGTCAGAGAGGAATTCATATCAACAAGATACTGAAGCTCAATTGAAATCCTGGGAATGGCATCCAGGTTATCACTTTTTGCTTCAAGACATTTACTTGAAGACTGAATTACCATTACAAATAAGATGGTTAGCAATTATTTGCTTTAAGAATGGTGTAGAAAAATACTGGAGGTCCTCTCGGTCTAATGCAATTAGCAAAGAAGAGAAGGCTCGAATTAAGGCGAGACTTTTTTATGTTCTTCATGAGAAGAACAATCAACTAACTATTCAGAATGCACACTCAACTGCACGTATTGTAAGATTTGATTTCCCAGGTGAATGGCCATCATTATTTGATGACATAACTAAGAACTTGGAAGAATTCGTCTTCCAGAAAAATGATCTTATATCGACAAATAATTTACTCATCATATTGAATCAGATAATTAAAACTGTATCTATGGTTAGAATTGGAAGATCAAGACATGCAATGCAGAGTAAGGCACCTATAATTGTTCCTATGTTAATCAAATTGTATTCAAAATTCTTCCAAGAATTCACAAGTACATTAAATTTAGGTTTAATGGAAATCTGTTATCTCTGCTTAAAGAATCTAAGAAGACTTATACCAGAGGGCTTCGAACAACCACATAAAAATCAAGATATTGTAGAATTTTTGAAAATCACTGTTGAACATTTACAAGCCTTAATTATGGAACACGAAAAGTACTCATCAGATTTATTAGAAAGGTACGGTAAATGTTACAGTAAGTTATACGTTAATTTGATTAACAATAATCCTACAAGTTTTATATTACTACCTTGTTCCCAAAATATAATGTCTACCTTTTTATCATTATTGGAGCTGAAGGCTCGAGATATATATAACAGTAATGAAGAGAATGATTTTTGGGAAACGCTTGCATTAAAAGGATTCACCATTTTGAAGAAGATGATCACATATATTTATAAGAAAGGTGCTATAACTTTAAAGCAAAGAAATGACAAAGAAGAAGTCCACAATGCTATTAGCAAACTTTCCCAAGAATTTTTCACTACTCGTGTAGTTCAGCATTTGTGTGACTTAATTATAAACTGGTATCTCAGATTAAAACCCTCAGACTTGGAGAGTTGGCTTTTAGAGCCAGAGGAATGGTGCAATGAAGAATTGTCTTCAAGTTGGGAGTATCAAATTAGACCATGTGCAGAAAATTTTTATCAGGATTTGATTAAGTATTTCAAAGATGATTTATCAGGATTTATTTTGAACAAATTAGCCAATGGATTAATGAGTAATGACTCAACTAATGACGTTTTAATAAAAGACTCCATATTGTGCACGTTTCAATTATCAGCCAGCTCGATTGCAGATAACGTTGACTTCGATAAGTTATTACAGGATGTCCTCATCCCAGAAGGATTAAGAAATGATCTGACTGATTGTAAGGTTTTGAAAAGAAGAATATGTTTAATTATAAGTGAGTGGGCTTTAATCAAAGGTTCAGCAGAAAGCCGCGTTTCAATTTATAAATTACTTGCAACATTTTTACAACCAGATAATAAGATAAATGATAAAGTTGTCAAATTAACAGCAATTCAAACCCTCAGGATTGTTATTGATGACTGGGATTTTAATAAACTTGATTTTCAACCGTTCTTGCAAGAATTTGTTGGTCTTTCAATTAACATTCTTACGGAAATGAATTTCACTGAATCAAAATTGTATGTTTTAAATACATTAGCTATACTAATAGCTAGGTTCAATCCATTAATAGATCACAATACTTTAATGCGTATTTTATCAATCATCCCAGATTATTGGGATTCAACAGAAAGTGAAAACGAATCTATATTGAAAAATTCGTTATTAAGGATTTTAAAGAACTTAGTAATATCTTTAAATGAAAATTCATTCGAAACTTATTCCATCGCCATACCATTGATTCGCAACTGCTGCTCGGAAAACTCGGACCTTTATTCATTACTATCTGAAGATGGCTATGATTTATGGTTATCTCTTTTACAGTACTGCCCGAATTCTTATGTCAACAATAAGGAAGTATTGAAATTATCCGAATTAATACAACGTGGATTGGTTAATTCAACTGAAATACTCCCAGTAATATTATCCATCGCCAGAAGCTATGCATTAATTTCGCCAGACTTGTTTAGGGGCGAGTTGGGATTAGGTTTGTTCAGAATTCTATCTGGATACGTATCTAATATGAGAGATGATTCATTCTCGATATTCGTGTCTCTAATGGACATTCTATTCTTGCAAGAAATTCAGGATGAGACATTTGTGAATATTCTAATTTCTAGCGGACTCTTCAATGCAATGATTAATTACACGTTAGATCCAAACCAGTCGATTGTTTCAGCAAATAAAATATTCTTGGTTTTCTCTAGGTTGGCGTATAGATCAGGTGAGACTTTCTTGCAAATATTGGATCACCTATCTATAGACTCCTCGAGATTATTAGATACTTGGTTAGAGTATTACAGTCGTAACGGAAATCCGCGTAATAAAAAGATTAATTTGTTGGCATTACTCTCGTTAACTTCTGATGCTATTCCAAAAAGGAATGAAACCCTTACGCTCAAATTTGCGGAAATTACAAAGCGAGTTTTACTATTCTTAGAAGAGATCAACGAGAATATTGAAGGAAATTGCGTTGTTTATAACCAAGATTTTGCGTATGAAGACATTGATGATTATCGTTATTTGGACGCTAATATCAAACCACATGGAGAAAAGGTAAGATATCTGGATTTACTTAATAGAAGTGATCCTGTTTACAAGGTAAACGTAAAAAGTTACTTAGTTGAAGTAATCAATACACTAAGAGCAACATTACAGGCATCTGATTTCAATCAGTTGATGACTATGAACGACCAATATTCACTTGAAAGATTACAATCTTTGGTACCTAATTAACATTCTTATAGATTTTTAATATTCTCATACAAATAAATCCTGTGTAGGACCAACTCGTAAAAACTATGAAAAGATCGGGTGGATCGTTTTTTATCAGCGACCGGTCATAAGTCTGGGCCGTTTTTTTAACTAGGGTACTTGAAAGCATTAATAACTTGATAATGTTTAAAGCAGGTAGAATTGGGTTGTCTGTAAGATCGCCATTCATATATAAAAATGAACTATTCCTGTTGAATATTAAAAGATTTCATACTAGTCTCAAAACAACGCAGAAAATAAATCACCAGCTGAAAGGGCTTTATCGCCAAAAGCTCCAACAAGCTGCTGATGACAGACATGAGAGAGCCCGTTTTAAAAACAGAACAGCTGCATACTATACCGCATCGGTTATTGTTATTTTCCTAGCAGCAGGATTTGCAGCAGTCCCCCTTTACAGAGCTCTTTGTCAAAGAACCGGATGGGGTGGAACACCAATTACTGATTCTAAGAGATTCACACCAGATAAGCTTGTTCCTGTTGACACTAATAAGAGGATAAGAATCCAATTCACATGTCAGGCATCAGGGATTTTGCCTTGGAAATTTACACCTCAGCAAAGAGAAGTCTATGTTGTGCCCGGTGAAACTGCGTTGGCTTTCTACAAAGCGAAAAATATGTCTAAAGAAGATATAATCGGTATGGCTACTTACTCTGTCTCTCCAGAAGTTGTTGCGCCATATTTCAACAAAATCCAATGTTTCTGTTTTGAAGAACAAAGGTTGAGTGCAGGTGAAGAAGTTGATATGCCTGTTTTCTTTTTCATAGACCCCGATTTTGCTAAGGATCCACAAATGAGGAACATCGATGACGTTGTATTAAATTACTCATTTTTTAGAGCCTCTTATACTGATGGTGAATTAGCTGCTATTCCAGTCGGAAAAGTTGAAATGAAAGCTTCGGTTGTTCAATAATTTTTTAAAATTTCTGTAAATATTGCTCGAAATATACCAAATAACCTTGTATATACATATGATTTGTATAAATCGTCTGTCGTATGCAATTAGACTAGCATTAAGATAACTGGTCCAATTATATTTTTTTTCGTTTAAAACATGAAGCAAAATAATCTATATATCATTTGTCGTATTACTACAATTACAATCAATTGATCAAAGCTTCAATCTTACAAGATTTATTCAGTTAAACAAAATATTTGCTTAATATCTTTTTTAGGTATTATAAGATTTTAAGATTCGGATGAATTTTTTGATTTCATTACAATAATCGACGAAAACTTGTTTGATAGGATTTCACATATTATATAAAATGCAATAAATTTGATAAACCAAATCAGACAATCAAAACAACAAAAGTGATTCATGAAGAATACATCGATTATTTCTATTAATATGTAGTTGTTTTATTTAATATTTTTTACTGATCAGTATCATCTTCAAATACAGTGTTTCAAATATTTGGCGATATGATTTTCGCACCCATTTAAACAATTTGAACTAATGTTCGTATATACAAATAACAGGTTTACGTAAAGCCAGATTCCAAAACTTTAGATAATGAATGCAAAGCAGTTTATTTACAAGATTACTTTTGAGCTGTTTCGCTCATCATTTTGATACACTTTTCGATATTTTCATCACGAATTGCACAAATTGGTACAATTTTCCATCCCAGACTCTCTGAAAATACCCTCAAATCATTGTATTTGTCAATTTTTTGTTCTAAATCAGCCTTTGTAGCAACTATTAATATTTTTTTATTAGACATTCGATTAGGTCCTACTTCTTCAACTAAAGTCGTTAAATCCTTAATCGGATCTTTGGATTCTAATGAAATTACAAATACTAGACCTCCCGACCTCTCAATATGCCTCAAGAAATCAAGTCCCATACCTTTATTTTCTGATGCTCCCTTAATAATTCCTGGGATATCCGCAACTGTAAATGGATCCTTGTCAATAGAAGTAAAAATTGTTCCAATTGTTGGTTGAAGGGTAGTAAATTCCCAATGTCCAACTCTTGGTCTAGCTTTTGAAATCGCCCTCAATAAAGTTGATTTACCAGCATTCGGTAAACCTACCAAACCCAAGTCCGCAATTAATTTTAATTCTAACAAGAAAAACTTCGTCAATCCTTCTCGTCCTTTTTTACAGAACTTTGGATTTCTGATATCTTTGGTTAAAAAGTGCATGTTTCCCATACCTCCTTTTCCTCCTTTGATCAACAAAACTGGTTTATTTGTGGGCTTATCAAAATCAATTCCCATCATAGGGAAGTTATCCTCGTACAACTCGTCATTTATTATTTCGGTATCATATTCTTTAACTTTTTCATTCAAATCGTTGAAAAATTTCCTCTCTAGAAAATAATCTTCTTCTTTCTCTTTGAAAATCCATCCTTCACCTGGTCTAAAACTTTCCCGAAAAAACTGAATATATTCATTCTTGGGTCTTATTCCTTTAATATTCAAATTAATTTGATCCAAGTTTTGTTGGGTCTCTTGCAAATATTTTCTGAGCTCAAGAGGATCTGGAACCCACCTAATGGTAGTACCTATAGGAACTTCAATAATAACATCTTCACCATTTTTTCCATCTAATTGCTTTCCCATCCCCTGTGTTCCGTCTCTCGCTTCGTAAGACCTCTTGACTTTATGTAATGAGGTGATATTATTAACGGCATTGACATATATATTACCTCCATAACCTCCATCTCCACCATCTGGCGGTCCCATAGGTCTAAATGCGTCTCTAAAAAACGATGCAGATCCATTCCCTCCTCTGCCACTTCTTACCCTGATTAATTTAAGATCTATAAAAGTTCTTTGTTCGCTTTTACGTGCTTGTTTGAATTTCGAGAATCCCTGAAATACATTATGAGTATGGTGCTCGTTGCCCATGAAGTAATCTTTCAATGTCATTTGGATTTCAGACAAGCCACTCCTGTCAATCCCTAAAAGTTTATATTTAATTTTATCTACGTAATTAATTGTAGATTCTTCTGTATCTATTTCATTTACCTTGCTGATAACGCAATCTGGTTCTGGTAAGTCGTCTTCTATAGAACCTTCCAAGCTATTTAACCATTGATCGTTTATACTAGAGTCTAGATTTAGTTTATTTTGATAAGAAACCGCCTTATTGAATGATCTTCGAAAGCTTATAGATACATAAGCATTTTTATAAGTCAACATTTATGCAATAAGTGAAAATCCTAGGGATTGCTTACTATTCATTCAGTAATCTCTATTAAGTACCGATAATTCACGTGATCATATAATTTTTTTTTATCTGAAAGCCGCTCGATGGAACCACAACTAGTAGAAGTAGTAGTTCACAATATCATACGTATCCTTTAAACCATTGCAAGAATGTCGTTCGAAGAACTTGGAGTAGCGAAATGGTTTTCAGAAGCTTTAAGTGCCATGAAAATTCATACACCAACATATATTCAATCGGCATGTATTCCAAAAATTCTTAAGGGCCATGATTGTATTGGAGGAGCTAAGACTGGTAGTGGTAAAACAATTGCATTTGCTGCCCCTATGCTTACCAAGTGGTCGGAGGACCCTTCAGGTATATATGGACTTGTTTTGACGCCAACAAGAGAATTAGCTTTACAAATAGCTGAACAATTTGCGGCTTTAGGGTCATCTATGAATATTAAAGTAAGCGTTATTGTCGGCGGTGAAGATATAGTTAAACAAGCAATAGAGTTACAGAAGACGCCCCATTTTGTAATAGCTACTCCTGGTAGATTGGCTGATCATATCTTAAATAGCGGTGAGGACACTGTTTGTGGCTTGAGAAGGGTTAAATATTTGATTCTTGATGAAGCAGATAGATTATTAAGTAACAGTTTTGGAGGTGATTTAGAAAGGTGTTTTAATATTTTACCTCTGTCAGAGAAAAGACAGACATTGCTATTTACAGCGACTGTTACTGATGCTGTTCGTGCTTTGAAAGACAGGCCAGTTCCAAAAGGTAAATTACCTGTATTCATTCATGAAGTTGAAACTGTCGATAAGGTAGCAATACCATCTACGTTACTGGTGAAATATATTTTTGTTCCATCATATGTTAAAGAAGCATATTTAAACAGTATTTTGAATTTACCACAATATAGTGAATCTTTGAGTATAATATTCACCAATAGAACATCTACGGCAGAATTATTAAGAAGGACATTGAGAAAGTTGGAATTTAGAGTAGCTTCATTGCATTCCGAAATGCCACAAACAGAAAGAACCAACTCGTTACACAGATTCAAAGCAGGCGCGGCTAAGATACTAATTGCAACAGATGTGGCTTCGAGAGGTTTGGATATTCCAACGGTTGAGTTAGTTGTTAATTACGATATACCTGCTGACGCTGATGATTTCATCCATCGAGTTGGTAGAACTGCAAGAGCAGGAAGAAAAGGTGATGCTATATCTATTGTTGCGGAAAAAGACGTTGATAGAATTTTGGCAATCGAAGAGCGAATTAATAAGAAAATGGAATTGATAGAAGACATTAATGATAGTAAGGTTATCAAAGACTCGTTGACTAAAACTAGTATTGCTAAGAGGGAATCATTAATGGATATGGACAGAGAGAATTTTGGAGAAAAGAGGAAGATTAACAAAAGTAAACGTCAAGCAGGCGACGGGGCTAGCTCAGCACATGAATCGAAAAAGAAGAAGAAGCACGATAAATAACCCCCAAAGTAAATGATGCATTATACATTTATATAGACTAAGAATCTTCTAAATATCCCTCAATAATTAACGATATACTGATACCCATTAGCGTTAGAATTATGCTTGTCATACAAATAACCGTAACTATGTTATTAAAATTGTACGTCTCGATTTTATGTTTGGCATATCTTTTAACAGTAACAAAATAATTAATTCCACTGATGACCAAGACTGAAAATGACAAAGCAAGCAAAATGAAAGAAACTACAGTAGAATATTTAGAAGAGTTGAAGGGTCGTTGTTTCTTCTTTCCATTATGTCCTGAAGAATCTAATTTAAAGTTTATTACAATTCCTAATGCTGTGAAAAACAACGACGCAGCAAATCTGATAAATGATAAGCATGTTCGCTCCAGCTGTAATACATCTCTAGGCTCTGATGCAGAAACTTTTATTATCAAACTATAAGGTACTTTTCCTAAGAGGGCCAGCCGTTCTGATAGTGTTATCCCCGGTTCATCTTCAGGGCTTGATTGGTCATTTCGAGTTGCAGACATATCTTGTGATTCTTGTAACCTGAATTCCGTTAATTGGTCAAGTGTACCATTATTGGCATTGACCATTTTGTCTCTTTTATCCTTATCTATTCAAGAAGAACGACTCTGTATGTATATCAGATTTGTAAAATAAGACGTGCAGGTACCAGCTCAAGCTAACAAAAAAATAAATTATTCTACGTACAGACTTGTTTATAATCCTATATAATTGAAGAATACTCGATATAAAAGATACGGTCTACACAGCTAAGGTTAACAGAATGAAGAATCCAAAGAAAAATGCCTGTCAAAATTGTGGCCATACGAATTTTACGGTCGATAGATATACAGCGGCAGGAGATATTTCATGTTCAAGATGCGGAACTGTCCAAGTAGAGAATCCGATTGTCAGCGAGGTGCAATTTGGAGAATCTTCATCGGGAGCAGCCATGGTTCAAGGGGCTATGGTTGGTGCGGATCAAGCAAGAGCTACTTTCAACGGTAGACAGAATGCGATGGAGAGTAGGGAACAAACACTAGCAAACGGGAAGAAGAAGATTAAAAGAATTGCAACTTCTTTGAAGATTCCTGACTATATCGCTGATGCAGCAGGAGCATGGTTTCGATTGGCATTAACCAATAATTTCGTTCAAGGCAGAAGGTCACAAAATGTTCTTGCAGCATGTCTATATGTTGCATGTAGAAAAGAGAAAACGCATCACATGTTGATCGATTTCAGTTCTCGTTTGCAGATTTCAGTTTATTCATTGGGCGCAACATTTTTGAAGATGGTCAAAACATTACATATAACGTCGTTGCCGTTGGCAGATCCCTCTCTTTTCATACAACATTTTGCTGAAAAGTTAAACTTTCGGGATCAAAATAGTAAAGTCATTAAAGATGCAGTTAAATTGGCACAGAGAATGGCCAATGACTGGATACACGAGGGACGGCGTCCAGCTGGAGTAGCTGGGGCATGCGTTTTATTAGCAGCTAGAATGAATAATTTCAGGAGGACTCATGCGGAGATAGTCGCCGTAGCACATGTTGCAGAAGAAACTTTGCAACGTAGATTGAACGAATTCAAGAAAACCAAGTCTGGAGATTTGACGGTGGAGTCATTCAGAGAGTCACTAGATACTGAAGTTTCCAACCCTCCATCCTTTGACAGGAATCGTGAATTGGAATTGAAGTTGGCCAAGCAATTAAAAGATAAAGAAGCTGCATTAAAAAAGTTTGAAGAATTAGCAAAAAGTCAGAGTAACACCTCAGATTATGATAGTGATGGTACGACCGAGGCTGGACCCACAAGAAAACAAGATTTACAAGATATAATAGAGGATAGCCGACTCAAAAACCAACAATCTAAAAAGGACAAGCTCTTGAAGACAATTTTGAAAGATTGCGATTTATCGGAAAATGAAATATCAGAGCAATTGGCGAGAATCATTCAAAATCAGCGGAAGAGTTTACAAAATTCCATGTATATGATACCATCAGAATTACAAAAAACTACCGATGCCGACGAAAAAATTGACTTAGACAAACCTCGCAATTTGGTCAAGAATTTACCCAAAAGTCAGGACCTATTATCTAAAATATCATCAGATCCTAAGAATTTTGACGATCTCGAAGAATCAGAATTAGACCATTTCCTATTGACAGAAGACGAATATAAACTAAAAGAAAGGTTATGGACCGGTTTGAACCATGACTTTATAGTCGCCCAAGAGAAGAAGCGTTTGAAACAGGAAACAGATGAGTTAACCGGTAATACTTCAGGTGCAAGCCGTAAGAAGCGTCGTCAATCTAAGAATTCGATCGGCGAGGGTATCGAAGGCGATTTTGTTAATGAAATGGGTATTAATGATGCGTTGGCGGGCATTGGTGTCGATGAAGCCACTGGTGAACCTTTAACTGCAGCTGATAGTGCGAAGAGAATGCTTTCAAAAAAATCATTTTCAAAGAAGATCAATTACGCAACTCTTGGTGATTTGTTTGATTGATAATAAGGTTGGTAAAATTGGGACATAGTACGTAGCGAAATAGATAAATACAAGTTGTTATCTGTACGGTTTTAAGCCCGCGACAGGAATTTTTTTGTCGCAATTTTTTTTAGTGCGATGGGATGAGGAAGAAATGCATTATGAAATATACTGGAGAAAGAAACGGATAAATAAACCTAGACTTTAAAGGAATATATTAGCATATTTAGACATGGGTAAAGGAAGAAGAGCTGCGATATTACCGACTAACATCATATTGTTGCAGAATGTTGTCCGTCGTGATCCAGAATCATATTATGAAGAGTTTATACAACAATATTCTCATTATGAATCGTTAAGAGATATCTTCTTAATGAACCCTTCAGGAGCTAGTAAGGGATCAGAATTTGGAGAATTAATTGGGTTCGTATCAGCAGTATGCGACTGCTATCCAAAGGAAACAAGCAACTTTCCTGATGAGTTAAAAAATCTCTTGTTGAATAACCACAGGGATTTATCGCCAGAATTAAGAGAGAAAATTATTCAATGTTTAACCATGTTGAGAAATAAGGGTACTGTTCCAGCAGAATCTTTAATTCAGACTATTTTCCCTTTATTATCTGCCTACAGTAATTCATCGGCTGCTTCTGTGAGTGGTCAACATATCAAAGCTTTAAGACATCAAATTTACAGTACATTAATATCTCTTTTGAAGTCAGTGAATACTGGTGCTAAGAATCAGAAATTAAACAGATCGACACAAGCGTTATTATTTAATTTGCTAGAACAGAGAGATACTCAAGGTTTATGGGCAACAAAGTTAACCAGAGAGTTATGGAGAAGAGGTATTTGGGATGATCCTAGAACCGTAGAAATTATGACTCAAGCAGCATTGCATCCAGATGTCAAGGTTGCTATTGCTGGTACCAAGTTCTTTTTGGGTGCAGACAAAGAGAGAGAAGAGAATTTCGAAGATGACAGCTCGGATGATGAAGTATTTGATATGGGTGCCTTAAAACATAAATTGCAAGTTCAAAAGAAGTCACTTAAGAAAACCAAAAAATTAGAACAAGCTGTCAAAACAATGAAAAAGAAAAATAGTGCTAAGCATTCAGCAACATATTTAAATTTCTCGGCCATTCACTTGTTGAGAGATCCACAAGGATTTGCTGAACAATTGTTTGAAAGACATTTAAGCGGAAAACATTCTAACAGATTTGATTTAGATCAAAAAATCATGTTTATGAACTTGATTTCAAGGTTAATCGGTACACATAAGTTGACTGTTCTCGGAATTTACTCATTCTTTTTGAAGTACTTGACTCCAAAACAAAGAAACGTCACCCAGATTATGGCTGCTGCTGCGCAAGCATCTCATGATTTGGTACCACCAGAATCAATATCGACTATTATTCGTAAGATTGCCGATGAGTTCGTCAGTGATGGTGTTGCCACAGAAGTCGCATCTGCGGGTATTAATACTATTAGAGAAATCTTATCAAGAGCACCATTAGCTATTGAACCTACATTATTGCAAGATTTAACGGAGTATAAGGGATCTAAAGCCAAGGCAGTTATGCTGGCGGCGAGATCTTTGATTACTTTGTATAGGGAGGTTGCTCCACAAATGTTATTAAAGAAAGATAGAGGTAAGACGGCGAGTATGGAATTGCAAGGAGGAGATAATAATAAAGCTCCACAATTCGGAGTTGAAAGGTCTACGATTACTTCGATTCCTGGTATTGAATTATTGGCCAAATGGAAGAAAGATAATGTTAACGGTGAAGACGATGAAAATAACTTAGAAAACTGGGAAGTTGAGCAAGGTAACGCCAGTGATATTGAAGGGGATTGGGTTACGATTGATTCTGATAGAGAATATAGTTTCAGTGACTCTGAGGATGAAAAAGATGTCAAAGAAGATGACGTTAAACCAGACGAGGAAGAGAATTCTGAATTGGATCTTTCTTCTGATGATGAAGAAGATGCTGACGAAAAAGATAGACCTACTAAAAAGATGAAGACAACAGACAATACGGATGAAACGAAAGAAGAAACAATAGATGCCGAAAAAGCAATGACCGAATTGTTGTCCAGTAGAATTTTAACGCCGGCAGATTTTGCTAAATTAGAGGAATTGAAAGTTCAAGCCGGTGTCGAGAAAGCGTTGGGAATCAAGCACAATGAAGAAGAAGTCGATTCCACATCCTTGGTTGGTAAAATCAAATACAAGCAATTACGTGAAGAGAGAATTGCTCAAGCAAGAGAAGGTAAAGACGATCGTGAGAAGTTCGGTTCAAGAAGAGGTAAGAGAGATGCTCCTCATTCTACTACTAATAAAGAAAAGGCAAGAAAGAAGAATTTCGTTATGATGATTCACAAAAAATCTGTCCAAGGTAAACAGAAGTTATCTTTACGCGATAGGCAAAAGGTTTTAAGAGCCCATATCACTAAACAAAAGAAACAAGGTCATTAATATGTATAGTAGGATTTTGATATAGTTGCAAGAATATACAATAAAACATCACGTAAATATATTCATATACAAATTAAATAAATACACTAGGAAACAATAATAATACAATTATAAAAAGTATTAAATACAAACAAGAAGCGAAAAAAGAAGTATTTTACAATTTCAAGCTTTTTCAGACTTTTCAGACTTCTTAGACTTCTTAGACTTCTTAGATTCCTTCTCAGGCTTCTCAGTCTTCTCAGTCTTCTCAGTGTCGTCCAGTTTCTTTGATTCAGACTTACGTTTCTTTGATTCAGACTTGACTTTCTTAGCAGGTTCGCTAGCAGGAGGAACAGTAACTTGTTCAATTGACTCAGGTTCGATCTGACCAACATCTGGTTTACCGGCCTTATATGCATCCTTCAACACATTGTACTGTTGTAATTCGCCTTGGTATTTCTTTTGCCATTTAGCTTTCTCCTCTGGACTGATGGAGCTCCAACGTTCCTTGATAATCTCGTTCAATTCTCCAGCGGTCAACGGAGTTAAGCCTTGCTTCTTTCTGTCGTTACGGATCTGGTCACGGGTGTAGAAAGAGTACGCAAAATATATCGTTAATGGTTTTTTTGGAGCATTTGGATCTTTTTCAACCTTCTTTCTCTTTTTCTTCTCTGCTGGTTGAGCATCACTGCCGATAGCGGTGACTGCACCAGAATCATCAGCTGCAATTGCATCTACTGGAGACGAAGCCTGTTCAACTTCTGGAATCGCAGTTGATGTGTTGTGCGCAATATTGTTCAACGTAGATGCCAAACTGTTTAACGACTCTCCATTAAGGTTTTCACCGGATGATGCCTTATAAAAATTGACGGTTGCGGAGGCTGCATCTTGTGCTGCTTTAGAAAGTTCGAAAAGCGATGCAACAAGCGCATCTTTAGCGTTCTTAAGTTCCGACATATTTCGTGCTTAGCAAATGTATTAATACACGATGTAGTTAGTCGTCAAATATATTTATGTCCTGAATAATTCTTTCCACAATTATAATTGCACTCGAAAAACAACACCGGTGAGCTCGCGGCGGACGCCGTCCAATTTACTGCGCTCCGCCCTTAGCGAGTTAGTGAGGGATTTTCAATTTTAATTGGCGAACTGGCTCGTATTCGCAAAATTTCGTGCGAGTCTGCCTAAGTTGCTCTCTAAGTTTCTGTGAAATACTTTAGCCTACGTCGTTAACTTAACACCACTATATTAATATAATTTTTTTTGCACCCACTTATATGTAATTTTGTATACCAAATATGTGGATTTATATATAACTAATGTATGTACATACATGTTTAGAAGAACTGAAGGAGGATAACGGAGTGTTGTTAAATAAAATTGATAATCGCTTAATGGCATTGGAACGTATTGGGTTGTTATTAGGCAAATTAACGTGAAATGCAATCTACTGAATAGATATTGCACGATGTTCGCAACTAACCTACAAGGACATAGCGAAGGAGGGGACAAATCGTGTCTCGAAAATCGTTAGGTTAGTTGCTAAGAAATTTTCGCCATGCCACATTGGTGAATGCTTAGTGAGAGATCAGTGCACTGAAAACGAGACAGAAAATTTATAGTCCGAAATGAAAATACGATGGTACAAATTGGAAAGAGATGTTTAAATCAATAGTACAAAGTCGACGGAGTCTAATAAATGCCCCAAAGCGCCTATTGTCCATTAAAGACACATCTACGTATGCAGTTACGTGTCCGGGACAGGGGATCATTAAAGATGGGTTATTGGCCCCGTATGCGAAATTCCAGCACCATTTCCAAGAGAGTTTAGAGATCATAGATGATACCTTGAATGAAAAATTTAGTAAAAAGTTGTTGAACGACACTAGTGGGTATGGAAAGGAATGGCTTATACGTACGTCGAATGCTCAGCCGGCAATATTGGCGACCACGTACGTAATATGCGAGATACTACGCAAGGAATATGGGATCGATTTACCCCAGAATGATAAGGTCAAGTTTTTGTTGGGGCATTCACTAGGCGAATACACCGCACTTTTGCTTACAGGATCGCTAGACTTAGCAGGTGCGGTGAGATTGGTTCGGGAACGCGGGCGGTTGATGGAGAACTTGATTATTGACGAAGACTATTCCATGGTTGCGTTGATGTTCAAGCCCATTTTTTTTGACGAAATTCTTCAAATCGGTAAAGACGAAGGATTGCTAGCAAATGTGAATACGTACCAGCAGATAATCTTTTCGGGCAAATCCTCGAGAATCGACGACGTCATAGCATCAATAAATGGTGAATCAAAGAAGATCTTGAAGTCTGTCAAATTGCCTGTTAAGATTCCGTTCCACAATTCTATCTTACAAAAATTAGAGCCACAGTTATTAGAATTCGCTCCTCTTATCCAGAAACCCATGAAGCCCATAGTTGCAAACTTAGGAGGTGAGATATCTGATGATGCGTTTGCAAGCACTATAAAGGCCAATTCACAGCCAGTTCAATGGACAAAATCAATTGAATATTTATTACGAAACGATATTACCGATATTATAAATTTGGGTCCTGGAGATGTTTTACGAGGACTCAACTCCAAATTCAAGATTAGAAATCATAGTGTTGATACGGTGGACTCTATGAAAGAATTGCGAAATTTGTTTAGTTAGACTGGATTACATTAATTTGTTCGGTAAATAACAGGTATAACAAGTATAAAAGTTATAACTGCATAAGTCTGAATAGTCATAATAGCATAACCATCATATATGATCTGGTATCATTTTGTATTTTGTATTTTGTAGCGTTATCAGAATTGACTAGTTAAAAATAGACTCGGCCGCACTATTATTATGATATTTTATTTTCGCGAGTCATGGACCAAAGGACGTATTAAATTGTGAATGGTTTTAGGTTTTTTTTTTTTTCATTCGGTACGATCTACATTCTTTAAGTTGAATTTATCAAAATGGTTGCTCAATTAATTGATGGTAAAGCCATTGCTTTACAGATTCGTACCAAGATTTATGCTGAAATCAAGCAAACTCAATCCCAGCATAAAGATTTCAAGCCAAACTTGACTATCATTCAAGTTGGTGAAAGAGCCGATTCTTCTACCTATGTTAGAATGAAATTAAAGGCCTCTGAAGAAGCAGGTGTTGAATGCAATATTATTAATTTACCAGAAACAATCACTCAATTTAAGTTAATAAATCAAATTCACAAATTGAATGAGTCACAATCCGTTGATGGTGTTTTAGTTCAGCTACCAATCCCAGAACATTTAGACGAGGCAGCTGTCACCAGTGCCGTTTTGGCAGATAAAGACGTTGATGGATTTGGTCCATTCAACGCAGGTGAATTGAGTAAAAAGGGTGGTAATCCACACTATTTACCATGTACTCCAAAGGGTATCATGGAATTGCTAGCTCAATCACAAGTTCAAGTTGCTGGCACTAATGCTGTCGTGTTAGGTAGATCTGATATTGTTGGTAAACCTATCGCCAACTTATTAACTAAAGCTAATGCTACTGTCACTACCTTGCACTCAAAAACTCCTCAAAACCAAGTCGAAGCTTTCTTATCGCAAGCCGACATTGTCGTTGCTGCTATAGGTAAGGCTGGGTTTGTTAGAGGCGAATGGTTAAAGGAAGGTGTAGTTGTCATTGATGTCGGTACGAACTTTATTCCTGACGCATCTAAGAAGTCTGGTTCTAGAATGGTTGGCGATTGCGATTTTGAATCTTGTTCCGCTAGAGCTTCCAAGATGACCCCTGTCCCAGGTGGTGTAGGTCCAATGACTGTTGCAACTTTATTGGACAACGTTATTATTGCTGCTAAGAAGCATTACAATAAGAATAATGCAACATCAAAGTTCGACAACCCATTGAAGTTAAATTTGCAAACACCAGTACCTTCTGATTATGAAATTTCAAGAGCCCAACAACCTAAAAAGATCGGTGAAGTTGCGCATGAAGCTGGTATTTTAGAAAATGAGTTAGAATTATTCGGTTCATACAAGGCTAAGGTTTCCTTAGATATTTTGAAGCGTTTAGAAAACAAGACAAATGGTAAGTACGTTTTAGTTACTGGTATCACCCCAACTCCATTAGGTGAAGGTAAGTCTACTACAACCGTTGGTTTGGCTCAAGCTTTGGGTGCGCACTTGAACAAGAATGTTTTTGCTAATGTTAGACAACCATCTATGGGTCCAACTTTCGGTATTAAGGGTGGTGCTGCCGGTGGTGGTTACTCTCAAGTTATTCCTATGGACGAATTTAACATGCATGTTACTGGTGATATTCATGCTATCTCCATGGCCAATAACTTGTTAGCTGCGGCAATTGACACAAGAATGTTCCATGAAAACACTCAAAAGGATGGTCCGTTATACAAAAGATTAGTGCCAGCTAAGAAAGGTAGCAGAAAATTCCCAACTTGTATGTTAAGGAGATTAGCCAAAATAGGTATTAACAAGAGTGATCCAAATGAATTAACCGAAGAAGAAGTTTCCAAATTCGTCAGATTAGACATTGACCCTGAAACAATCACCTGGAGAAGAGTTGTTGATTGTAATGATAGATTCTTAAGAGGTGTTACCATCGGTGAGGCTCCAACAGAAAGGGGTATGACCAGAAAAACTGGTTTCGATATTTCTGTCGCATCCGAATGTATGGCAATTTTGGCTTTAGCAAATTCCTTGCAAGATTTACGGGAAAGATTAGGTAATATGGTTATTGCGTCTTCTAAAACTGGTGTTCCAATCACCTGTGAAGACATTGGTTGTGCTGGTGCATTAACAGCGTTATTGAAGGATGCAATTAAACCAAATATCATGCAAACTTTAGAAGGTACTCCTGTCTTCGTTCACGCTGGTCCTTTTGCCAACATTTCAATTGGTGCTTCCTCAATTTTGGCTGATAAGATGGCATTAAAGTTGGCAGGTACTTCGTCATCTTTATCTCCAGAGGAAAGAAAGGAACAAGAAGGTTACGTTGTCACTGAAGCTGGTTTCGATTTCACAATGGGTGGTGAAAGATTCATTAACATCAAGTGTCGTTCATCTGGTTTAGTTCCAGACTGTATTGTTATTGTTGCTACTGTTCGCGCCTTGAAAGTTCATGGTGGTGGTCCAGAAGTTAAGGCCGGTGCTCCATTAGCTCCGGAATACACACACGAGAACGTGGAGTTGTTGAGAATTGGTTGTTCCAACTTGGCTAAGCATATATCGAATGCCAAATCCTATGGTTTACCAGTCGTTGTCGCAATCAACAAGATGTCTTCTGACTCCGATAGCGAACACAAAATTATCAAAGAAGAAGCATTGAAGGCTGGTGCGGTTGACGCAATTGTTTCCAACCACTGGGAAGAAGGTGGTAAGGGTGCTGTTGATTTAGGTAGAGGTATTATCGAAGCATGCAACTCCAAAGACAAGCAGTTCAAATTCTTGTACGATACCGAGAGATCTGTCGAAGAGAAGATCGGTGCTATTGCCAAGGAAATGTACGGTGCCGGCGAGGTTGAGTTTTTACCAGAAGCACAAAAGAAGATCGACGCTTACACCCAACAAGGGTTCAGCAACTTGCCAATCTGTATCGCAAAGACTCAGTATTCGTTATCTCACGATGCTGCATTAAAGGGTGTCCCAACTGGTTTCAAATTTCCTATTAGAGACGTTAGGGCCTCCATTGGTGCTGGATATTTATACGCTTTGGCCGCTGAAATCCAGACTATCCCAGGTTTACCTACTCATTGCGGTTTCATGAACGTGGAGGTTAATGATGACGGTGAAATCGAAGGTTTATTCTAGAGATTAGGTTTGAATCAAGAATTGTGAAGTTCAACACTTTATGATGTTACGAAGTTTTTACATTTTACTTTTCGTTGTTTATTATTATTGTCATTTTTATTTTTCATTATTATTAGAAGTTATTTAGGATTAGAATAGGGTTTCAACACATATTTAGATTAATATATTAAATTTATATACTCTTGGCTTGTATAAAAAAAATCGTTTTCTCATATACACGACCGATTTAGGTTGAGTCAGAAGGGAACGAAGATTTCATAACTCTTTTTGTAAAACATTCAATAAGTAGTAGTTGATTTAAATAGTTACCAGACGAAATGTTTACTTTAAGAACCTTGAAGCAATCAGCTGGCCCAATTGCCAGGAACGTGTTAACGAGAAATACTATTAATTTATCGATCGCATACAGATTACCAAAGAATCAAATTCCAAAACAATTTTCAAGCCAACTTTTGAGCCAATCAAGATTATATAGCGTCTTAAGTTCGTCACCTGAAGCCAAGTTATATAAATATGAGAATGTTAAAGAAATCGTGAAGAACCCATCGGCTCACCCAGATTCGGTGATCGTAGATGTGAGAGAACCGGTCGAATTTAAAGATGGCCACATTCCTCATTCGGTTAATATTCCATTCAAGTCATCGCCAGGCGCATTGGACTTATCACCAGAAGAATTCAATGACAGCTTTGGCTTTGACAAACCCGATAAGGATAAGGAATTGATCTTTTATTGTTTGGCCGGTGTCAGATCTACCGCGGCTGAGGAATTGGCCAATACGTTTGGTTACAGGAAGAGAGGTAACTACATGGGTTCGTACGAGGACTGGGCGGCAAAGGAAAACACCAGGTCTAAGTAAGCATACTGAACGATTTCCTATAAATATACCGCAAGCTTGTTGCTTGTTGCTTCTGTTACTATTACTTTATTTGTTAATTACCTTGTTATATAGCTAGTATAGTATTTGTTTGTCTGCTAATTAATTAACTATATATATATATATACTAATGACGATTGAATTCTAATTCCTTAAACTCCTTACCTAATCTTCTCTTTCTCTTACGTTCCATGACCTTTTCTCTTTGGGATGTCTTCATATTCTCGAATTTGGCCTTCTGGACCAATTTCCTTTTATCGGATTTCTTCAAAAAGTATGGATTGGCCTGTTTGCCACTCTTGAATTTAGCCAATTGCTCCTTCTTGTGCTCCGACAAGATTTTGTTTTCCAAATCTCTGTTGTTTAAAGTATCTAATCGCGACTTCAACGATTGGATTTTCAACTCAAGCTTCTGCTTGTTGAACTGCGATAAGTTCTTGTCTTTCTTGAGCACATGTTCCATTTCCTGAACCTCTTGTTGTCTGTAGTCATCCAAAAACGAGTAATTTTTACGCACATCGTCCAAATTGGCCTTCCCGTAGGCTGAGTCAAACCTTATGTCTCGGTACATAGTTTTGCTTTCCAATCCACCAATGTCACGAACTTTTGACACCGGCCGCTTGGACGACGCCTCAGCTGGCGCATGTTTGTTCTTTTTCTTCATTTGCTTCTGTCCGTTCCTATTTGGCTTGCTCCTGTCATGCCCTTTCTTCTCATCATCGCCTGTCTGAAAGAAGTCTCCCTCTGGCGCATCGGAGTCGCTTTCACTATCGCTTTCGCTTTCACTACCGCTCCCCAGTCCCTTCTTGGACAATGAACCTCCTTTCGGTTTGCCGGATTTTTTCTCTAGCTTTCTCTGTGCTGCATTCAATGCTCCAAACGAGATGCTGGCCATGTCATCGTCTTCCTCGCCAGATACCTCATCACGCCCCTGTAACGCATTTGCAAGGTCGTCCTCCGACCCAGAGTCTTCGTCGTACGATGGCCTGATCACTCTTGGCTTGCTATTGCTACCCCTGGCCATATTACTTTCCTTATGCTATATATATATCTTCCAATTTATCCAATCGTTCACTGCAAAAGCTTGATAATAAAAAAAAATATTTATTTAGTACCCATACTGCATACAACACACCCTGGTTCTTCGTACTGCAACATTCTAATCGATACGCGAGGTCAAACGGTCCACTAGGGAACAGAAGTATGTGTTGGAACAATGTCTCTCAATGATCCAACGGATACAGAAGCAATATACCTGGTATAATATAAGACAATCCGACGTAATAGTTACACTAGTAATGTCTGGAGAGGAGTTCCCCATTATGAGATTCCGACTCCCGGACACACATCGTATTGGGAGGAGTCCGGGATGCGAATTTTCTTACGGGTGAGGGTTCCACGATAGCTTAGAAGAACACTATCTAATAGTATGTAAAGCAACCTGATCGAGGAGTGATAGGCATAGATACCAAACGCAGACCCATTGGGAGATTGTGGGCTCTTGGTCGGTGTTGAACGTTGAAGAATAGACGTAGAACACTTACATAATCGTTACATAGTCCACCCGAGGTGGAAAATTTCCAGGCGGCGCACGAACGTCCGAGAGAGTTTCATACAAACCATTAATATAAGAATTGTTGACAAGTGTATATTGTTTTTTGATATAATTATATATAGTAAATTAAAGATGTTATCTAGAAATATTGCCCGTGCTTCAAAAGTAAGTAAACTGAGAGAAAAAGGACCGAATTGGACTTATTATAGACAAATTCGAGCCAAAGAGAACTAATTGGGAGATCGACGGATGAGCCGATGGTTACTTGGGACAAACGAATACTAACTAATATAGACTGTTGCCAACCAAAAGAGGTTCTTATCCTTGCACGAATTCCGTTCCGCTGCTTTGTTGAAGACATACGGTGTTGGTGTTCCAGAAGGTAGTGCTGCTACTACACCAGAAAAGGCATACGAAGTTGCCAAAGCGTTAGGTAACGATTTGGTGATCAAGGCACAAGCCTTGACCGGTGGTCGTGGTAAGGGTCACTTTGACAACGGATTCCAAGGTGGTGTCAAGTTGATCTCGTCTCCAGAAGAAGCCAAAGAATTGGCAGAAAAGATGTTGAATCACAAGTTGATCACTAAACAAACCGGTGAAGCTGGTAAGGAAGTCACTGCCGTGTACATTGTTGAAAGAAGGGACTTCAAGACCGAAGCTTACTTGGCTATCTTGATGGACAGAAGTACGCAATCCCCATTGATTGTTGCCTCCTCCCAAGGTGGTATGGACATCGAAGGTGTTGCGGCCAAAGACCCAAGTGCCATCAAGAGTTTCCCAGTTCCATTAGAAGAAGGTGTTTCTGACAAATTGGCTACTGAAATTGCATCCGTCTTAGGTTACTCCCAAGAAACCATACCAGAAGCCGCTAAGACTGTGCAAAACTTGTACAAAGTTTTCATGGAAAAAGACTGTACCCAGGTTGAAATCAACCCATTATCTGAAACTCCAGACCACAAAGTCTTAGCTATGGATGCTAAGTTAAACTTCGATGACAATGCTGCTTTCCGTCAAAAGGAGGTCTTCTCATGGAGAGACACCACCCAAGAAGACCCAGAAGAAGTCATGGCGGCTGAATACGGTTTGAACTTCATTAAGTTGGACGGTAATATTGCTAACATCGTTAACGGTGCAGGTTTAGCTATGGCCACAATGGATATCGTTAAGTTATACGGTGGTGCTCCAGCCAATTTCTTAGATTGTGGTGGTACTGCTACCCCAGAAACCATTGAAAAGGCTTTCGAATTGATTTTATCCGACAAGAAGGTTAATGGTATTTTCGTTAACATTTTCGGCGGTATCGTCAGATGTGACTACGTCGCTGAAGGTTTAATTGCTGCCACTAAGAACTTCAACTTAGATATTCCAGTCGTCGTTAGATTACAAGGTACTAACATGGCCAAGGCTAAGGAATTAATTGAAAATTCCGGTTTGAAATTATACGCGTTCGAAGACTTAGACCCAGCTGCTGAAAAGATTGTTTCTTTAGCTCCAAAGGCCTAAACTTCTTAACGCCCTCACTACATTTTTATATCGTTTTTCTTAAAATCAAATTCTAATAAAAAATTATTATATTACTTTACATTATTGGCAAATGTAGTTTGAAATTGCCAATGACAAGTATTAACAGTTATCGTAATTACTATCTTCTATCTTCTATCTTATGTCGTTGAAAATGTTTATAATTACATGTTACACAAAAACCAGCTTGCCACTGAGTCTCAAATATCAATATCAACAGGTTTCTGCCTACAAAACTAAGCATTGGATTAGATCGCTTCTTTCGAATAAGCATACAAGGTAAATTTAGATAGTTTAATAGGATGTTTTTAACGAGAAGTGAATATGATCGTGGTGTGAGTACATTCTCACCAGAAGGAAGATTATTTCAAGTTGAATATTCATTGGAGGCCATTAAATTGGGATCCACTGCAATTGGTATTTCGACTTCCGAAGGGGTAATCTTAGGAGTCGAAAAAAGAGTTACTTCGTCGTTGTTGGAGCATTCGTCGATTGAAAAGATCATTGAGGTGGATAGACATATTGGTTGTGCTATGTCGGGTTTGACTGCAGATGCAAGATCTATGATCGACCATGCTAGAGTTTCATCCTTAACTCATAACTTATATTATGATGAAGAAATTCAGGTTGAGAGTTTGACTCAATCTGTCTGTGATTTGGCTTTAAGGTTCGGTGAGGGTGCTAGTGGTGAAAAGAGATTAATGTCAAGGCCATTTGGTGTTGCTTTATTAATAGCTGGAATTGATAAAGATAAAGGTCCTCAATTATATCATGCAGAGCCATCAGGTACATTCTATAGATACGATGCTAAAGCAATCGGTTCGGGATCTGAAGGCGCCCAAGCTGAATTACAAAATGAATATCATAAATCATTGACCTTGAAAGAAGCAGAATTATTAACATTGAAGATCTTAAAACAAGTTATGGAAGAAAAATTAGATTGTAAAAATGCTCAGTTGGCAAGTGTTACATCCGAGAATGGTTTCCAAGTTTACAGTGACGAAAAGACTAATGAAATTATTAAAGTTTTAAATGAGCAACAAAGTGAAGCTGATGCCGAAGCTGATGTTAATTGAATATAAATTATCTATATAGTCATCTAAATAACAAATAAAGATTTAATGATCCGGAAAACAATTCTCTAGTCTTTCGATCAAAATTAGAAACAGTTGGTTTTCCAGGTTTCCATATGTTTTTAAAGTTACTATGAATTCCGTCAATGAATCATTAAATATTTCGAAATGTGAATTTAGCATACCATCTAGGTTTTTGAATCTTTTATCTATCAGTTTATCATCCATCGACTTTCCTTGGAATTTTTCTGGATAGTCTCCATTGAACTTATTAAATAATTCTACGTTAGACATTATTAAAGACTTTTTTAATCTGTTTAAATAATGATTAAACAGTATTATCAGATCAAACATGTTCTTAAGCACATCAATTAACACCTTGTTAGTAATGAACGAATCGCGTAAGATATTATTTAGAAAGGAACCTAGCTTATTAAGTAAATTGTCTATGTTGATCAAATTATCGTTAGGAACGTCATTAAAATTTTGATTGTGATTTAATATCTTTTCATCAAAGAGGTTATTATGGTTATAATTAGCCAATGAGCCATTTTTATATCCAATTATCCCATTATTGTTGGTATGTTGGGAGTTTATGTTTGAACCAAGATTTTGTTCACGCAATGCTTTTTGTATATCATTTAAATTTTGGCTTAATGCATCAAAATTGGTCTCAATAATGTCGAAGTTTAAATAGAATTGTAGATCATTCATGAAATCTTTCATTCTATTATTTAATATACGGCATCTTAAAATCCACTTCTTAATTTGCCGATTAAAACCAGTATATTTCCATACAGTAGAATAATTAATTTCTTTCCAGGTATTATCAATTAGCTTATTTGTGAATTTTACAATCATTTGCAATTTGAAAATCAATTGATATTCAAGAACGTAGTTTTGACCAACAATAAAGCTTAATGGAAATGGCAAATCCATATCTAGATTAACTCCTGAAATTGTATATTCATCGGAATGATCAGGATCGTAGCTGTTGGGTGAATTATTTGAGCTCGCCGAATTCATTTGTCCTCTTTCGAGGGATTTACTCAATAATTGCCTAAATAAATTAGAGTTTTGTCCATTCTTGAACGTTTCTTCCGCATCAAAAGATTTAACACTCAAGATTTCTTCAGTCAAGTCATAAAAATTCGTAAAATCAACTGAGAAATGCAGGCAATAATTCAAAACCTCTTTTATATTATTCTCGGGTACGCAATTTTGCTTATTAATATCCTTCACCTGGAAGTCATCCTTATTGTGTTGTAACGTATCATTGTAGAGTTTAACAAGTCTAGAAGTTGAAATAGCGTGTTTATTCTTCCTCAAATCATTGAATGATTTATCTAAGAAAACGTCTATTTTGGAGGAATCATTGAGTAAGAAAAGGGTTTGAAATCTATCTATTAAATTAGGAAATTGGTATCCTTCAAAAATTAATTTCATCAATAATTTATTGGCCCTTTTATAACATTCATTAATCTTCAATTCTAGGTCCAGTGAATATAACCTATCGATGGGTTGGATTATTTCATTTAAACATTGAAAATCATATAGACCGGTACAACTCTTGAATATATTAAGGTACTTACCTGTTGCTAGTATTTTTAATTGATTATCTTTGCTTGAAAATTGGTCTATGACTCCATCAGTTCTCGTGACATATAGTTCTTCCCAATACTTCTCCATATTGCGTCGAATAGGATCATCATGATTATCAGGGAACTTGTTCATCTTGACTATAAATTCCTCTGCTGAATCATCAATCTCGCCATTGATTAGCCATTGATTAAGCATATAAACATAATCAGTACTGACCATATCAAATATTGTAGTTAAAAATTCTAGAGACACAACATCACCCTGATATGCATTTATTCTATTCTGAATAATTTTGAGGAGTAGTCCACCTTTACAAAATTCAAAATTCACATTATCCGTAGCAAGATCTATGGATCCTGTTTCTCTTAAATCATTCTGAATGCTTTGAATGAAGTTATTAAAATAGGATTCACTAGTTTGATGTTTGTATTTGCTTCTTTCAATAGTTTCAGTGTGGACAGATATAATAATATCGTAGAAATGACATAATTTGACTGAAAGTTCTTGATTTAAAATTGTTTCAAAGATACTTAAATTGAAAGTCGAATTAAAATTGAACTCCTCTTCGATCTGTTTAATTACTTGTTGGTGCTTTATTATAAATTCACTGATCGCAAAACACAATCTTTGTACAACTTTACCAAATTCAGGTCTATCATATAACTCCAAAAAGCCATTTAATCCAGTATAATACTTACCAAATTTTACTAATTTTTTGGTAATACTCTTCAAACTTATGTCTAAATGTTTGGCTATCTTAAAATCTGGGCCCCGGATTTTGGAGTTGATATCACTAGGATCGTATTTTTCACTATATCTAATATAGCACCCCTCAAACCCAATTAATGAAAATAGTAAGTCTTTTATTATTAATCCCTGCTGTATTTTTAAATCGTTTAATTCGCTTAGCGGATACGGTCTCATCTTACTACGTCCCCTAGATGCTTGATTGACACAGACACTTAAAACATTGGGTTGATTGGATAGGATGACAATATATGGATCAACATCCCCCATCTGTGATGATATGAAGCTAGTCATGGTATTTGTCCTAGATTATTATTACACTGAAAGTTGTCAACCATATGTCTTAAAACAAAAATAAACAAACATTTTTTATTTGATTTAACGCGCGCACATATAGAGTAGGTCTAATAAATGCGAAAGATCAAAGTTATATAGAAATATATGATACGCTAGTCGAACCATTCATTATCGTCATCATCACTTAATTCCAAATCCTTCAAGAGCTCTTCCGATGCTAAATCGGCGTCTTGTTGAACTTTTGATAAACCACAAATATCCTCAAGGTACTTAACATCATTGAGACAATTCCTGACGAATTCCCATCCTAGTTCTCTGAACTTGTCTATCACATAAGTAGAACAGGCAGAGCAGTTTATATAATTTGGAGTTTGGAGTTTACTTTGAGTGTAGTTATGTAAAAAGCCTCTTATCTGATGTGGAACATCACCGAAATTAGATCCATTGGAAGTTGTATCTGCGTACTGTTTGTTGGGATGTTGCAAGATCGAAATGAGCAATTCCACCGCCAACGATGAGGCAATTAATGCCACTCCTGGTCTAGTTACTGTACACATTTGATCCAATGTACGATCCGATATACTATCATCGGGTGCCACAACATCATTGCAGTAGTAGCAACCTAATCTTGAACTTTCGCTTTCTAATCCAGATATACTACCATGTCTCATTACTAGGTAGCTATCAAAACCTAATGCAGCATTAAGTACAATTTTTTGTTTTGCGAGACCTAATACTGTGGGAAGCCATCTAGATTCTCTTGAATCCATTAGCAAGAATACCGCATCGTGCTCATCAAACAATTCACCTAGTTTATCAAAACTAGCGTTTTGCTTAACTTCATCATTAATTGGATGTCCAATCATAGGCACCTCCAAGTTGTAGCCTCTAGATTGAACATCAGGAAATATTTCTTTTAATGATTCTGCTGCCTTTATGGCTTTCCATTCACCATGTCCCTCATCACTAAAACAGTCCTTAAAGTTGAACAATGGTTGTCTGACTGGATTGGAATATGAGACTCTTCCATTATCAACAAATGTAATATTTCTAACTCCCCATCCCATTAGTGCTCTTGAAACATAACTACCTAAAGTGCCGGCACCTAAAAGTAAAACACGCTGATTCTTAATCATCTCAAGATCCAAATTCGGAGCTATCCTCCATTTCATTAGCTTCAAATTCAAATCTACAGCTTGCTTCGCCAATTCATGCGGATCAATTAGTGAACCCAAATCGGCAAGCTTAGGACCAAGTCTTCCTTGACTCAATCTTTCCCAACCCATAATTTTTGGAGCAGCATTTATATCAAACTTACTCCTATCAAGCTGTAATTTCCAATAGAAAGAGCGATTGTTAACCCTGTAAATTATTAAATCGATCAACTCAAAACCATTTTTAGCTAATAAGTATAGATAGTTTTTTACTTGCACAGAAGGAGCACTTTCTGAATTTAAGCTTGTATCGATAAATACAAAAACCCCGTTCTTAGAAAATCCATCGAATTCTACTGTTATTTCTCCTTCGTTTATTTGAAAGAATTGTACAAAGTTGGAACCGTCTACGAATCTTTTGATAGTGGGCACAAACCTTACCAGTATATCAACGGAACTATCAATTACATTCCAAGGAGAATGTAAGGTTGGAAATGCAAACCAGTAGTAAAATTTATATTTCTTAAGGTCACAAAATGTCAATAGATATACTCTATTAAAGCTCTTATATGTCAATTCTGTGTCACCATTCGTAATATCTTCATATATTTCGGTTCCCCATTTCTTCAAGCGTGCTTGTTTATCAATATTTTTAAACTCTTCAATAGTGTTGACGTTATATATATATCCATCCCAAGAGATATTGCTACTATCTGTGTTCAATTTCAGCACCTTATCAAAACTACAATAGTCAAAATTTATCGTAGCGAGATCATTAAACTTATTTAATCTCTTTGGATGAGTTGAAAACCCTTTAATTTGTCTTCTGGTAGAATCCAACTTGAAGTCATTCAATTTCAACTCAGATAACTTGGTGAAGAATGATGACTCCACAAATGACTGGATTGGTGTAAATTTTATGTTTTTGTTCTCTGATGCTGACACATTCGACATCTTTAGATTGTTAAATATTTCGAAGAATAAACAAAGAATAAACAATCGCGGGTTAAGTATATTCAATTATTGGTTTGTGTATGCCTTATATATCTTTATGGTATTCTCTTATCATAAAAACTACTTCCTGGTAAAGGCCAATGTATCTTACAAATAGTACTTTTATTATATGCAGTACAGATAAGTTATCTCAATATAAAATATATAATAGGGAACAAAATTAACTTTCCATTGGGTGATCTTCTAAAGTCATATCATCTAATTCATCTAACAATTCATCGACACCAATTTGAGGGGCATCCTCATCCTCATCTTCCATATCAGTTTCAGGATGTTTTGGATATTGTCCATCACCAGCTTTATATAAGTTAATTGTTTGTCTTAATTCGTCATCTTCTTCTAATTCTTGTAAGAACAATTCGTAATCTCGTTCGGCACGTTCTTGCTCTTGTTTTGCTTGTCTTGAGTCATCATTAGCAACAATGTCATTATGTTCCTTAGCCATTCTCTTTAACTTCCACTTTCTGTTCTTCGATTTACGGGACTTTCTGGTATAGTGTTTCTTAACTAATACAACATCAGGGATGTTATCAGTATCAAGTGTATCAAATAACTCGGAATTAGTATTAGAGTTGGCCATATAATAACCCAAACAAGAATCACCTGGATGCAAAATCGCACCTAAGTGAGATCTAACATAAAACGAGTTATCATTCGAACCGAAATCGCTGGCACGACTAACTGTCACATCAGCTAAAACATGCTTACCCCTAATATCTCCAGTAGGCTCAACATCCAAAACTATGAATTCAACTAATTCAGTAGCATTCAACAAAGATGGGAATGGACTTCTCCAATATACTGGAGCATTTAAATCTGCGGCTTGCAACAGTGCAGGATCAAAGAATTGAAGCAGGTTTGAAATTTTTGAACATAAGACTAATCTGGAAATATTTCCCAATGAGTTGGCCAATTTCTTAGGTAAAACAACCAAGTCGTCACGACAAATCGGCACGATTTCAACTGAGTATGAAAATTTATACGAAGATGACGAAGAATGAATATCGGTACTGACTAATTCTTCAGATTTCTTTGACTTAATGGGAGCCACAGCTGACAAAAAATCTAACATTTTTACCGCATGGTTCTTCTGGCCGTAAAAGAAATCCAACCCATCTTTAGATTCTTTGATAGACACCGTATCCATATGGGCATTATGCTTTAAAATTAACTGTTCTAAGTATAAAAATGTTCTTTTATGAGGAACCTTTTGTCTGATTTGAACTGTTGCTCTCCATGTATTGGTGGTGTATGACTTGGCACAATCAGGACATTGCATCGCAACAACGACATATTCCACTTCAAACGTTTGTTGCACAATTGTGTTAGACATAGCTTCTCCTTGAACTGTCAATTTGATCCTAATACGGCGCGAATGTGGTTCTGTCCAAATGAATGATGCATCTATCAATCTTATTTTATTTAAACCTTTAAGTCTTTTTAAACACAACGCCAATAATTCCCTCGATTCCAACTCTGCCTTAACCCATTGTTGTGGGGGTTGTAAAAACCTTTCACAATTTCTACAAAACGACACATTTGCTTCTCTTGGAATACCTTCCGTAATATCCACTGTTAACTTAATACAGTCGTAACACATTACTAACCCTGATGATCCATCCATTGGAACACCACAGTTACAACACAACACAGTAGCCACTGGATGTTGCTGGTCATGTGAATGATCTAACTGCGTATAATTAGACATTATTTCTCTTTATTATTTGTATTTACTTATAATTTACAAAACAAAGTTGATGGCGACTTTTTATTCATCTCTAGTATAAGATAAAAAAAAAATTAAAGTCATCCCAGTCACGTGAAAATTATGTAACTTATGACGAAGATCTGACTGACGTATACCCTCGAGTTTATCAATATGAAATACTGCTGACAGTGAATAATCAATCGATCTAATAGAACGTAATTGGCGGAGTATGGTAGATAGGAAGAGACCCTCTTCGGTAATATCAGACAATGAAGAAGATGGTCGTGTAGATAAAAAGACTAAGATAAAGGACGAAACAGAAGGTGAAGACGCGGAGAATGAAGTTAAGAAAGAAGACGCTAACAGTGATGATAATGCAAAAGAGAGGGAAGAAAATGAACAATGCATTGGACGAGAAAATAAAGAGAATGGAGGGGGTGATGACGATGACGATGATGACGATGATGATGAGGCAGAAGAGGAGAAGAAGAGAACAACAACGTTCAACTTTGACGGAGTGATATATTCTTTTAAAGAAAGGCCATCAGTCGTTGAAGAAAAGGAAGGTAAGATTGAATTCCGAGTGGTGAATAACGACAACACTAAAGAGAGTCTAATGGTTTTGACGGGGTTGAAGAATATATTTCAAAAGCAGTTACCCAAAATGCCTCGTGAGTATATATCTCGGTTGGTGTATGATAGGTCACATTTATCTATGGCAGTGGTACGTAAACCGCTTACAGTTGTCGGAGGCATAACGTATCGTCCGTTTGATAATAGGGAATTTGCAGAAATTGTTTTCTGTGCAATTTCATCAACAGAGCAAGTTAGGGGTTATGGGGCTCATTTGATGAACCATTTGAAAGACTACTGTAGAGCCACGTCGAATGTGAAATACTTTCTCACATATGCTGATAACTATGCCATTGGATACTTCAAGAAACAAGGGTTCAATAAAGAAGTCACGTTAGATAAATCTGTCTGGATGGGTTATATCAAAGATTACGAAGGGGGTACGCTAATGCAATGTTCGATGTTACCGTCAATATTGAGGTATTTGGATCTGACCAAAATTCTTTTATTACAGAAAGCGGCTATAGAAAAAAAAATCAAGTTGAGATCAAAAGCTTATGTAGTGAGGCCCGGGTTACAAATTTTCAAATCTAATAACGACGCAAAATTAAACCCAGCTAAAGACATACCCGGCTTAGCAGAAAGTGGATGGCTGGAAGAAATGGACAAATTGGCGCAAAAACCTAAACGTGGACCTCATTATAATTTTATGGTAACATTGTTATCCGAGTTAACGAACCATCCATCTGCATGGCCATTTTCCACACCCGTTAATAAAGACGAAGTCGGTGACTACTACGAAGTCATCAAGGAACCTATGGACTTATCGACAATGGAACTGAAGCTAGAGAATGATAAGTATGATTCTTTTGACCAATTCTTGTATGATGCTAGGTTAATTTTTAATAATTGTCGTTCTTACAATGCGGACTCTACTACCTATTATAAGAATGCGACTAAATTAGAGAAATTCATGATCAACAAGATTAAAGACAGTGCTGAGTATTCACATTTCCTTGATCAGTAATCCTATATATGTAATTTAGACTTGTATAATATAAAATTTAATTAGCTGGTCGTGCAATGACGCGAATTTTCACATATCCATGGTCAAGGAGAGTATACTTTATTGCTATATTAAACTTATTTCGAAGTATAACAATTGTATCAATGACCGGAAAGGTATATTCATACGCTCAACATGACGATGTTGCCAGCTCTGTTGGAAAACACATATTGAGACTCCAAGATGAATCATTAAAATCATCGCCCACATTCAAGATTGCGTTATCTGGAGGTTCTTTAGGAAAAGTCTTGAAACAATCTTTAATTGATGACGCAATAATTGCACCAAAAGTTCAATGGGAAAAGTGGGAGGTTTATTTCAGTGATGAAAGATTGGTGCCATTGGACCACCCTGATTCCAACTATGGTTTATTCAATGAAGTGGTCTTGTCAAATTTACCATCCAACATTACAATGCCTAAAGTCAACACTATTGATGAGAGCTTGTTAAGTGGTAAGGATGGACAATTGGAAGGAGCTAATTCTTCTAAAGATCAACAAATATCTAAAAGTTATGAAGCGAGCTTACCAGAAAATGCCAAGTTCGATTTGATTCTTTTAGGATGTGGTCCTGATGGTCACACCTGCTCATTATTCCCAGGCCACAAGCTTTTACAAGAAAGAAATGAATTGATTTCATATATTAGTAACTCTCCTAAACCTCCACCAAGAAGAATTACATTTACCTTCCCTGTGTTAGAAAGAGCTTCTTCAATTGCATTCGTCGCTGAAGGCGCTGGTAAGGCTCCTATTCTACAAGAAATATTTGCTGATAAATCAAGTAAATTACCATCCAAGTTAGTAAACGACTTAAATACCGGCGTTGAAGTTCTGTGGTTTGTTGATGATAGTGCTATTAATGGAGTCGACGTGATCGCTTCAAAATATTAAGAGTTTTAAAATAAATATGTGAATATAGTATAAGAATCCTAACCCATATTGTAAACTTAGTGGCTACAGGGTAATATACATATGTACTCATCATAAAAAAAGTGTATACATGGTAATAAATTTTGTCGCCAATGAATTTAGTGACATAAAAATGCGACACAACTAAACAAATAGAATGGAATTTCTATACATTTATGAACTGATATAGTCGACTAATAAACTTCACAATAAAATGGGTATGTTCTTATGCTTCAATCAAACCAATTTGGGTTTATGATTACTAACAAAGCTTGCGAGTATTAGGTGTTGCATTGTGGTTATGTCCTAAACCAAATACTCTGCTATATGATAAACTAGTGATTCTAATGAGTTCACTAAACACATTATTTCCTGGTCAACCACCAAAATTTGAACCTCATATAACAATATCTTCAAATATCGATGTAGACCTAGAAGATCCCGATAAAACAAAAGATGACGTATACAGAATTTTATCTGCAAGTTTAGTTGCCATAGATTCCTTACCCAAAAATCATTCAAACTTAGTTACATTAGGAAAAGTCGATAGTCAGAGAAAGTGCTTAAAGAAGTTATACTTCCAAGTTACAAGAGATCCAAATTTAGTTTCTTTTGCCACTATAATTAGAGAATTATTTGTGCAATTGCCAGCAGATATTGAAAAAGAAAGCATAAAGAAAAACCCACATTTGTACACTACGGATAGCCATGGAAATACGGTTAAGAAGAAGTCTAAACAATCGCAAGATGGGCGTATAGAACAAATAGACATGAGTAGAATACAAGGAGAAGCACAGGAACAAGCATCCCAATGGAGTGTTTCGGAATTCGATCCGCATCTATCGTTAGTATATAGCGACTTATATCCAATTGACAATGCATTGTGGAGAACAATAAAAACCAGAATTCAAGATTATTTAAATATTGATAATTGTGACTCAGACAATCTAACAGATAACGGATTAGGGTGGGACAATGGAATATTGAAGCTAGTCTTGTGCGAAGGTGATGTTAATGATTGGGTAGTTTTGGGTAGTGCAGATTTGCACTAATAGTGAATTTTAATATGTTAGTATATAATTTGTAATTACATGTAATTAATGGTGATTTTTCAAAAAAAAGAATAATGAAGGATGCGAGGTTCGAACTCGCGCGGACAACTGTCCAGCAGATCTTAAGTCTGCCGCCTTAGACCACTCGGCCAACCCTCCATATTATTTAGCTACTACAAGAACGGAAGTATATATAAAGCAGATATATATAATAGTTTTATCAATATACAAGCAACTAAGATAATTTTTTGAGTTCGCCTGCGATAAGTTGGTACACTTTCTTTTCTTCGCGCGTTCTTCACAAGTAGAGCAAGGAATGTCTCTTTGAAGTCATTATTATTTATTTCACAAAATTCAGCCGTGATCCCACTAAGGCTAGAAGAAAATGCAGGTGCTTTGGATTAACCCCAAAATCGTACGTAATGATGAGAATAATTAGCGTAATAGAAAACAGAAGTAGAAATATTTTACTCTTTAAGTATTTATTGAAGATTTAATGTTGAAATAATTAGGACTATTGTCTAAATATTTGTTATTATGTCGTATCATGAAATGTTGTGGTTTTCATTTATTGACACTGTGCTTTTGTCGCAAGATAAAGAAACTTATAGGAAGACAAAGAAACAGCTAGAAATAATACATCGAAATGGAATCATTCATGGGGATATACGAGAGGATAACATTCTCTGCACGAAAAAGGGAAAGGTTTACATAATTGATTTTGCATACTCGATTGGAGAGCATCAAGCAAATGAAAACTTCAATAAAGAAATAGATTTGGCTAGCTTGAAAAATGAATTTTGGCAATTGAGAAGGACAAATTTATTGAAAGTATAATCATAATGGAAACCCTGTGGCAATCTATCACGTATTTCTCACATGGTATCAGTATCGGTCTCTATACATTGTGCTGCTTAGGTGTATGTCCATGATAATCACTACCTCACTACTATATCTTCCATGCATATATTAATTCTGTAACCATAAATTCGCATCGTTTTTGTCTACTACGCTTACTATAAGATGTTATAATTTATTAATAAATATGCAATATATGATGTAATAATACAATAAGAACTGAACCCATAATTTCCTGGACTAATTTCTAACCTTAAATTTTGAATGATCAAAAAATCTCTATAATGATGCTGTGGATATACCAACAAGACTGAATGTTCTTTTGGTATATGCAATCTTCACGGCCTATGCTTTGCCCCCCAAAACGTTTTCAATACACGAAATAATATGATTGAATGAATAGTTTAATGGTTTGGCTAACGTGTGGTCAATACCTGCCTGTTGATAAATTATTCTATCTTTCGCTAAACTTTTGGTGGTAACCGCGATAATACCGACCGGCTTAAATCTGTCGTCCATCCTAATCATTTTTGCCAATTGTATGCCGGTTAGCACAGGCATCTCGATATCAAGAAACACCACGTCAAAGTGTTGTGTGTGAATCAATGGCATTATTTTGGTGGAGTCTTGCGTCTTGACGATCGTACACTTAGGATAGAGCTTGAGAAGGATTCTTTCCAATATCTTCAAATTGATGAAGTTGTCGTCAACAAGCAAGAACCGGTATTCATTGGTGTTGGGTGTGAACTTTTTGTAGTCTTCAAGCTCGATGGGTGAAATAAACTGTTGGTTACCGCAATACGTTTGAACGTCGACCGATAATTTAGGTTTGTGGTCGCAATCCATTAAGTCCGCCGCTTCTACCGCACGCTCATTTTCTTCGCCAATACCATTGGTAACCGCCTTGTACTGGAAATAGTCCATTTTATAGTCGTAATCTGGGCTAGGCAATGCTGGTGGTGTGCTGAGTTGGTCGTTGTACATATTGTTGACTCTGACTCCATTATAAGCATCTACCGAATGCCTAGTCTGGGAAGTGCTGCGTGAAGCCAAATCAAACTGTACTTGATTCATATCACCTAACAATTATATAGATGAATACTTGGGTCTTTTGTCAAAATCGATTTTTTTTAACTGTCCTTCAGTTGGTATTTTAATTATCCAACACATGGATTTTAACCACTATATATATCTTCGCTTAAGATTATTATATCCGACAAATAGCGGAGGTGTTGCGAACATCCAGACATTTTCTACTCTAGGCAGCAAGTGCGCATACGCGCGGAACATTCCATGGACGCCTTCTTATCGAAGGCGGTCTTATGTTAATCGGTGGTACCCGTATTTGATCGATAGAGTACCTTTGGCATCCTCTGCGAGAGTGCTGACCCCATTAGACGCCTACAAGCTTGCTAAGTGTATGTGAGATATATACACACATAGAACAATTGGCTCGGTAGATTTGGATATTTTACATTTCGTAGGGTGACGAAATTAAAGGCCGGCGTACCGGGCATTGGTCATTGCACACCCAATGTGTTTCGGATGTCATGGACCTCATAGTAGTGGTTCATCCTTAAATTCTAGACTCATACAAAGAGCGAGAGAAAAGTACCGGTTACATAATCAGGAACCGGAGGCAGAATTTTCGTCTCGAACCGATACAATAGCGACGAACATTGGCCACAACAAGGCGAGTAAATTGGGCTGGCCACACCGTGGAGCTCCGTGCTGTGCCTAAGATTGCAAACCGACCACATTCACCGGTGAGGGCGACCAAAAGACGAGCATTTGGGTATTTGCGACGTTATGTCGCAGAATGTATGCCCAAACCAGGCTCGAGGTGTTGAGAATTCTTCACGCGCGACAGGCAAGATTAAGTTTCAGTTTGGTGAAGAGAGGCATGAAATACTGCCGAAAATTATTAAGGTTCGAGACCATTCCTGGGTGGGCTGGGAATGCGGTGATCTTCGAGGCATGCTTGCGATGAGGGTAAACAACAAGCTGGCAAGAAAAAAGGCCAAGGAACAAGAGCACAGAGATGGAGGGGAGTCAGGGCCCAAAAAGACCAAACCACAGAGTGACACAGGGTGAGAACACAGGAGGACGGCTGACAATAATAGGAGTTATTGTGTAGGGGTGGTGGTAAGCGGGGGTAAATCGAAGTGTGGTATATGGAGTCGGGGGGTCAAGCGAGTTATAGAGAACGGAGTACGTAATTCGGCCGTAAATGTGAGATCGAGACCCGTAGAAAGTCGGATTTCGAAAAGACACGATATTACGAAGAGAATATGGGCCAATTGCGCACAACATCATTCGAGGCGTCTATAAGAGTAATTGACCCGTAATCTATTGGCTGGGTGGACACCTTACAAGGCCCTATATTACGCGCATATTTACTTATATTGAGTGGTTTGTCGTGATGATTTTTCCCATTGGGATCACGATTCACGTTCTGGGGTCCATCGGCATAGACTTGTATTTTCACGATACCTGATTTATTAAGACTAATGAAGAATTCTAATTTTGTGTCGTTGGGTGTATCTCGAATGCAAGCCATTGTTCCGTTGAAAAAATGCAAGCAAACAGACGACAATTTCGAGCAAACATACACTTGCTATATGAACTTACGTTCGGTCATACATATGTAAGGGAACTGGGTTCCAATAGGGTAATTATCTTTGACTACCGTATAGATATGTTCTATAACCTCTATAGAACTCTGTATAACTAACTTTATTACTCTTTAGCTAACTAACTAACCTTAACTACCGATTATTAGTTCCTAATTCCCTTCCTCCCTAGTCGGGATTACTCAGGGGAATATTACTCTTATTTATAGCTTCTGTTTTGCAACCATGATATATCATCATTATGGTATATCATTATCATGCTATATACACAGTATATATCAATACGTGTTTCCTTACAACATAAAACGAAAGCTCGTATGGCGCAGTGGTAGCGCAGCAGATTGCAAATCTGTTGGTCCTTAGTTCGATCCTGAGTGCGAGCTTAAATTTTTGCGATTTTTACAACCACCCAACTTATGCTGCCCATGTAATTACAGGCAACATTAAAGCGTTACGGCACATACTATATAAGACAGAAACAATGCCACCCTTACGTATGTTTTATCGAAAGCTTAATCATATGGATGCGTATTAACCACAGTAGAAACGTACAATTTAAAATCCTTCAAGCCATTGATTGAAACTAAGTCTCATAAACCATCGCCTGTGGAAAAATCGCTTGACTTGCAGATAAAACAATGGTTAAAACGTAAGGATTTACTCGTAAAGGCAGTGAAGTATCAGAAAACGAACGAGGCTACAAGAATTAATGAGTTGATAGATAAATGGTGTAGAGTATGCCAGCAAGCGTCAAACTACTTGCTCAATTCGATGCAAATCAAAATCATGAACATGGGCGGGTATTCTACTTGGAAACAACAACAGATGGAGAAAAAGGCAAACCTGTCGTTTGGCAATGATTCATATAGAGAGAACCTTAACGATTTTGTGAATAGTGAAGAGTTCAGCCATTTATCTAGCTACGAACAAAGTGATATAATGGAACAGTTGGACGAAACCAATCAATCTATACTGGATGCCGAACAAGCTGAAACTAATGAAGAGTTACTACATGATCAGTTAACCATGCATGAACTCTACGACCTTTTGAAGTTAGATTATAATATGGTTTTTGATTCCAAATACGATGCTTGTAGTCCTCATCTCGCCTGATAATTGGAGCATAAGTGTAAGACGAGAAATGTTGCTAAAACGCTCGTATAGGTAATGAGACTCAGAATGGTGTATAGTACATATATATCTATAGAGTTATCTTTTATTTAATGTTCTTTATGTGAATGAATAAGTTTCGCAGATAAAGTTGCGATATTGTGTACGAAATAGGAATAGTAATGAAAATTGAATGCGGCTTTTTATATGGTTATTAAGTCAAAAAGATATTTCTATTCATGATACCTTGAGTAACCAAACAAATATAAAGTACTTATTAAAGAATATACCAACAACTTAAAAGAGCACATTGTGGCTTATTATTCAATACAATGACTCGAAAAAAGATTATAAAAGTTAAACAGTCTGGAGGGTATGAAGATTTTAGTGAAGTTAAGCTTTTAGACTTTTTGAAAACTTTGCTATTTGGATTAGACACCGAACATATAAGACTTGAAGAAACGATAGATAAATTGATCACAGGATTACCTGATATAATAACGGTGAATGATTTGCTAGAATTATTGGCAGAGTCAATTGCCACCAAAATAATATATCATCCTGATAATTCAATATTAGGAGGACGAGTGGAGGCTTTAAAGTTACAAAAATTAGTTAGTCCTACATTCAGTGAAAACGTTTTTCGCTTAAGGAATTATAAGAATAACAAAACTGGAAAGAGTTACGGTGTGGTTTCAGATGAATTTTTTTGCACCGTAATGGAACATAGACATTTATTAGATTCGATTATAGATAGTACGAGGGACCTTGAAATAACATATTTTGGAATAAAGACATTACAGAATTCTTATTTATTAAAATTAGATAATACTACCAGTGAAACTCCACAGTTTATGTTCTTAAGAGTGGCGTTAGGCATCCACGGCAATGATATTGACAGCGCGATTGAAACATATGAATTGATGTCGCAGAAGTATTTCATTCATGCGTCTCCTACATTATTTAATTCTGGAACTGAGTACAACTATTTATCTTCTTGCTTTTTACTTGCCATGGAAGATGATTCAATAGATGGTATTTATAAAACATTACATAAATCAGCCTTAATTTCAAAAGCATCCGGGGGAATTGGACTACATGTTCATAACGTTCGTGGAAGTGGCTCATACATATCTAGTTCAAATGGTACATCAAGTGGTTTAGTTCCTATGCTAAGAGTCTTCAACAATACAGCGAGATACGTCGATCAGGGTGGTAACAAAAGACCAGGAGCTTTTGCGATATATCTTGAACCATGGCACTGTGATATTTTCAGTGTATTGGACTTGAAGAAAAACCACGGGAAAGAAGAAATGAGAGCCCGTGATTTATTTTATGGATTATGGATACCAGATTTATTTATGGAGAGAGTAAAACAAGATTTAGATTGGTCGCTATTTTCTCCAGATAACTCCCCTGGATTAAGCGATTGTTATGGAGACGATTTCAGAGAACTCTATGAAAAGTATGAGAACACGGGACAAGCAGTAAAGACTGTCAAAGCTCAAAAATTATGGCGTTCGATACTAGAATGTCAAACCGAAACTGGAGGTCCGTACATGTTGTACAAAGATGCATGTAATCTGAAATCAAACCAACAGAATTTAGGAACTATTAAGTCATCTAACCTTTGTTGTGAGATTGTTGAATATTCGTCACCAGAAGAAACTGCTGTTTGTAATTTAGGCTCATTAGCATTACCTACATTCATTAAGAGTGGAAAGGAATTAGAATTTGACTTTGATAAACTTCATTCAGTAACTAGAGTACTAGCGAAAAATTTGAATAAAATTATTGATGTTACCAAATACCCTATTGAAAGTGCAAGGCAATCGAATATGAAAAATAGACCTATTGCTATCGGTGTTCAAGGTCTAGCTGACTTATTTTTGGACTTAAGATTACCGTTCGACTCGAAACAAGCTAAGGCATTAAATATCCAAATTTTTGAGACCATATACCATGCAGCTGTTGAAATGTCAATAGAACTAGCAATTATCGACGGGCCTTATGATACGTTTACCGGCTCACCCATTTCTAAAGGGTTGTTTCAATTTGACCTATGGAATCATAAGCCGTCCCATTTGTATTCTGATTGGGATGAGTTGAAATTAAGGGCTAAAACATTCGGAGTTAGAAATTCATTGCTAGTAGCACCAATGCCTACAGCATCTACATCCCAAATTTTAGGATTTAATGAATGCTTCGAACCATATACGTCCAATTTATACAATAGACGAGTTTTATCAGGTGAATATCAAGTAGTTAACAAGTATTTATTGAGAGATTTGATTGATTTGGGAATTTGGAATGCATCAATGAAAAACAAAATTATCATGAACAACGGATCAATTCAAAATATACCTAATATTCCGAAAGAACTAAAAAAACTATATAAGACAGTTTGGGAAATATCACAAAAAGTTATTATTGATTTGGCATGCGATCGAGGGAAGTTTATTGACCAGCTGCAAAGTATGAATATTTATTTGCAGGATCCAACGTTTGGCAAGTTAACCAGCAGTCATTTCTATGCATGGGAAAGAGGCTTGAAAACTGGTATGTATTATTTAAGAACTCAGGCAGCAACTAGAGCTATTCAATTTACTGTCGATTTGGACGAATCAGCAAAACTCGATGAAGCACCAGAGGCTGATATAAATACTTTGAAACGGAAATCATATCACGAAATTGACAAGATTGAACAGCAACAAAAAAAGAAGTATAGATTTAATGATTCCAAGTCAAATGGATTTAAATCTGATTATTATTTAACTCCCAAACCATCTGTTTTGGATATCTCAGCGAACAAAGGTGAATTTGAAAAAGAGTATGATATTTATGATACTACTCCGGTTGCTTGCGATATCAAAAATGCAGAAAACTGTGATTCATGTTCTGGTTGATAATATTTACATGCCCTTATTTATTATAACCCTAAACCTTGTATATATTTATGTAATATAATAAGAATTTACTACTAAATTCTCTTGTAAATACAATAAATGTTTATCTTCTTTGATTCCTGCTAGCAAAATCAGCAACCTGAGAAATTCCATCCTTCGTAACGAAGAATTTCATTTTATTCTTATTTGACCAAAGTAAAACACCAATTTCTGATGCATAATTACTCAATGCTTCGAATTCTTGCTGACTAGCAAAATCCTTAAACAAGTATCCCTCAAAAGTTTGAATCCTATCTAACTCTAATTGCCAGAGCTTAATCTGATCAACTACGGTTGGCGGTAAAATTTCCAATTTGTGCTGAGCGATTGTTGTACCATTTTCATTCGTCACCATTTGAGATTGTGGTGCACCACCCGCGGTATTAATATTATTACTAGTGTCGAATTCTATTTTTTTATCCAATTTTTCTTTAGCTAGTATCTTCATTTGAGAATGGGCATGTGTTTCCAAAAATTTAATAATTTGATCTGCCGTAATACCATTGTACAACGCATTTCTAATAGACTCTCTAGTTATTTGGCCACACACCATGTTTGAAAATCGAGTTTTCAAATGAACAAATAAATTCAATATCGCAATCTCTAAAGGAGAATTTGTGTATGCATAAATCTTGAAATTTGTTTCAAGGATAATGGTCCCTTGGTTAGAACTTGATGCTAAATTCTGTTGTTCTTCATTTTCGTTGCTCGTGGATTCTAAAGCTTGTTCCATAGCCATAGATGGGCTTTTTAATGCAGCAGAATCCGAAGTCAAAGTTGTAGCTAACCTAGTAGGATAGAATCTTTCTGAGGTTTCCGTTCTTTGATATATCAACCCATAATCTCTTAGATCTGCTAACATGCTTACTTGTGTTTCACTCAAACTGGAAACAATATAACCCTTTCCCAACTCTAATGATCCTAATATGAAAATGAAATTTAATACGTCCACGGGATCCATATTCAAGTCTTGTGTTAAATTTAAATACTGCAATAATAGTGTCCAGATTTGGGCATTAATATCCTGCAATAAGAATTGAAACCCTGAATTTGTAATATTTAACCTGCTACCGATCGAACTGGTCCCTTCCATTAAACCTCCCAGTTTTAATAACGATAATACAGACTTCGACGGTGTACGACTTAGTTCAGTACCAACCATAAAATGCAATATACTTTCCCACTTTTGGAGTGCAAAGGAATCCAAGAATTTAATAGTAACTCCGTGGTCGTCGGTGGTTGTACTCAAATTACCAAATGCGTTACGTGCTTGAGAGCCTGTGAGACAATCACGGAAATTTTGTCTGAACGTTGGGTGTAATCTAATGTGTGATCCACTGCTATCTTCCTCAATTAAATGGAGCGCTTTCAATCTTTTCAAAGAATCAAATTGAAACTTTCTTGAAGTTGGCTTACACCACTTGTCTAAATCTTTCAATGCAACAGGTGTTTCATAAAACAACATTGTCATTATATAAAACTTAGCGATTGGTGGTAATAATCTAAAAATTGATAAGCATGTTGCTGGTGCTTCATATAGCCTCGATTGAACCTGTTTTGGAAGACCTTCTAAATGTTCATTAACTGTAGCTTTGAACAAATTGCTAGAAGACATAGCAATCTCTTGTCTTTGTCTTGATTGATGTTGGGTTATTAAACATGGTATTTTTCAACTGTATAGGCCGTTATAAATATTATTATTATGTAATCAACTCGTAGATTTTTTTTCGATTTAATGAGAAGAGATATCTTAGATCAAGACCGAATCCTTCAAGTCTACATAGCGTAATATTGAAATTGGATTATGATTGCTAAAAGAAAAGCGTCCCAGATCACACCTATGGAAATGGGCTCTGATGAAACTTTTGAACAGTTACTACAACCTGAATATAAGGGAAAAGGATTGACTGATCAAATCAATACAGCTGATGACAAATGGAATTTATTACCAGCATTCCTAAAAGTTAAAGGGTTAGTTAAACAACATCTTGATTCGTTTAATTATTTTGTAGACGTTGATTTGAAGAAGATCATTAAAGCCAATGAATTAGTCTTGTCTGATGTTGATCCAGAATTTTATTTGAAGTATCTCGATATCAGAGTAGGACATAAATCAACATCTCCCCCAGGGACGAAGGAAGTAATATTACCACCACATGAATGCCGTTTACGTGATTTGACATATTCGGCGCCTATATACGTGGATGTTGAATATACAAGGGGTCGCAAGATTATTATGCATAAAGATCTTGAAATTGGAAGGATGCCGATTATGTTAAGATCCAATAAATGTATATTAGATGGAATCGATGAATACCAGATGGCTCGGTTCGACGAATGCCCTTTAGATCCAGGCGGTTACTTTATTGTTAATGGTACAGAAAAGGTTATCTTGGTTCAAGAGCAATTATCAAAGAATAGAATTATTGTAGAAGCCGACGAGAAAAAAAATATAGTACAAGCATCAGTCACTTCTTCCACCCACGAACGTAAATCGAAAACTTACGTCATAACTAAGAATGATAATATATATTTAAAACATAACTCGATCAGTGAAGATATTCCTATTGTTATTATATTAAAAGCAGCTGGTATTACTTCAGATTTGGAAATTTTACAGTTGGTTTGTGGACAAGATCCTCAGTATCAAGATTTGTTCGTAGTGAACTTTGAAGAGGCAGCAAAGTTGGAGATATTCACACAACAACAAGCGTTGAATTATGTCGGTAAAAGAGTTAAGACTATTAGAAGAGCTGGTGCACCGAAATTGTCTCAATTGCAAGAAGGTATTGAAGCAATTGCAACAACAATTATCGCACATTTAACTGTATCTGATTTACAATTCCGTGAAAAAGCGTTGTATATTGCAGCAATGGCAAGACGTGTATTAATGACTATGCATAATCCAAAAATGGTTGATGATAGAGATTATGTTGGAAATAAGAGATTAGAATTGGCTGGTCAGTTAATGTCTTTGTTATTTGAGGATTTATTTAAGAAGTTTAATTCTGATTTTAAAGCTAACATTGATAAGATTTTGAAAAAGCCAAGTCGTGCACTGGAATTTGATGCCCTATTATCTATAAACATTCATTCGAATAATATAACAATGGGTATGAACAGAGCGATTTCTACGGGAAATTGGTCTTTGAAGCGTTTCAAGATGGAAAGAGCTGGTGTTACACATGTTTTATCAAGACTATCATATATTTCTGCTTTAGGTATGATGACTCGTATCTCTTCACAATTCGAGAAATCTCGTAAAGTTTCTGGTCCAAGAGCTTTACAACCTTCTCAATTCGGTATGTTGTGTACAGCGGATACCCCTGAAGGAGAAGCCTGTGGGTTGGTAAAAAATTTAGCATTAATGACGCATATTACAACTGATGATGAAGAATTACCTATCAAGAAATTGTGTTACATATTGGGTTGTGAAGACATTCTCGGTATAGATTCAGCTACCTTGTATGCGGATGGCAATTTTGTAATATGCGTTAACGGTACATTAATTGGCTGTACTAGATTTCCAGTGAAATTTGTGCTGGACTTCCGTAATTTGAGAAGATCGGGTAAGGTATCAGCATTTATATCAATCTACACTAATTCACACCAAAAAGCTGTTCATATTGCAACCGATGGTGGTAGAATTTGTAGACCGTTAATCATCATAGGTGATAAAAATAAATCGAAAGTCAATGAGCATCATTTAGCAAAATTATTATCTGGAAAATGGGCATTCGATGACTTTCTAAAGCATGGTTTGGTCGAATACTTGGATGTTAATGAAGAAAATGATTCTTTAATCGCCTTATATGAACATGACTTAGTAAATCATCCGCATCAAAATTTTACGCATATGGAAATCGAACCATTTACAGTATTGGGTGCGGTTGCGGGCTTAATTCCATACCCACATCATAATCAATCGCCCAGAAATACTTATCAATGTGCTATGGGTAAGCAAGCTATAGGTGTCATCGGTTATAATCAATTTAGAAGAATTGATACTTTGTTGTATTTAATGGTATATCCGCAACAACCAATGGTTAAAACTAAAACCATTGAATTGATTGACTACGATAAATTACCAGCAGGTCAGAATGCTGTTGTCGCGGTTATGTCTTACTCGGGTTACGATATTGAAGATGCTTTGGTTTTAAATAAAGCCTCTGTAGATAGAGGCTTCGGTCGTTGTCAAGTTTTGCGTAAGAACACAATAACATTAAAAAGATACCCAAACCATACTAAAGATTTAGTATCTGGTATGAGAGTGGATGAAAATGGTGATCCAATTTTTCCACATGCAGCTTTAGGACCAGATGGTTTAGGTGAGGTTGGTATGAGGGTAGAGAACGGACAGGTTTATGTTAACAAGTGTGTTCCTAATAATGCAGGTGAATCCGTCTTAGGTTCCAACGACCAACAACATAACTCACAGCAAACCGCGGAAAGCCATAGAGAGGTTCCGGCATTTTATAAAGGTCCTGAACCAACATACGTCGATCAAGTTATGATGTCTGTAAGTGATAATGACCAGGCATTAATTAAAGTTTTATTAAGGCAAACTAGAAGACCCGAATTAGGTGATAAATTTTCCTCGAGACACGGACAAAAAGGTGTTTGTGGTATTATTGTTCAACAAGAAGATTTGCCGTTTAACGATGATGGTATCTCGCCTGATATTATTATGAACCCCCACGGGTTCCCATCTCGTATGACAGTTGGTAAAATGATTGAATTGATTTCAGGTAAGGCCGGTGTATTAAACGGTTCCTTGGAATATGGTACTTGCTTCGGTGGTTCGAAGTTAGAGGAAATGTCAAAAACATTGGTTGATAAGGGTTTTAGCTATTCTGGTAAAGATATGTTATATTCCGGGATTACGGGTGAATGTCTTCAGGCATATATTTTCTTTGGGCCAATCTATTATCAAAAATTAAAACATATGGTCTTGGATAAGATGCATGCAAGAGCAAGAGGTCCAAGAGCGGTATTAACAAGACAGCCAACAGAAGGTAGATCTAGAGATGGTGGTTTAAGGTTAGGTGAAATGGAAAGAGATTGTGTCATTGCATATGGTGCATCCCAGTTATTATTAGAAAGATTAATGTTGTCATCTGACGCGTTCGAAGTCGATATCTGTAATCAATGTGGTTTAATGGGTTATAATAGTTGGTGCACAACTTGTAAGAGCTCGGAATACATCATTAAAATGACAATTCCGTATGCGGCTAAATTATTATTCCAAGAATTGTTATCTATGAATATCGCACCAAGATTAAAATTAGGTGATGTTTTTTAGTGAACTCCGATTCAGCGTACGCTCTTCTTTATAGAGATAAACTTAACGTAAATAGCGTATATGATAGTTTAATAATCAATTACTTAGACATAATTATCAGGTCTCATTGTAACAAGTCGTGGAAGTTGATAGGGACAAATTACCAAGTTCCGTTATGATCCCCCAGAGTCAAATGCGGCCCGTAAGTTAGATGTTCTAGTAAATCTTCAATATATTTTCCTATGTTTACTTTTTCTATATATTCTTCTAACAAAAGTTACTCCTACATGTTTTATCCAAAACATTATGTAAACCATTTAGATGAACTTCTTATAATAATATTTAAGCATTTTCTTCAACTGGTTATCAATGCCAAACGAAGTCCGCTTTACATTTTCGCAGCTGCAAAATTTTATGACTACGGGATATCAAACGTCTCAAGCTCATTCTCGCTCAGTCTCAAATCAATTGGTACAATCTTGTTATGTTAGATTCTGCATATCATTCACTGATATTATTTTCTTTTTATTATTGATATTATGTATTTAGTGTACTAATATGGTGGTTAACAAAACCCAAATCTTGATTGCAACATAAAGTCGTGTGTGTTAAAATCAATTATAAACCACGCGTGAAGACTTTGCGACAAACGGATCAAATTTAAGTGATCATTAACAAAACTAGATGCATTAGAATACATAATCCTGGATAATATTGGTATATTTCAGAGGTAGAATGGCGTCCTTATGTACTAGGACAGCCTCGCAGCGTCGATTAATATTGAGCTGTTCAATAATCTTTATTTTCTTCATGATAATCAATATCAGTAAATCGTCGCAGTTGGACCTTGAAGATGCGATATTTTTGGCTAAGAATTCTCTTAAGGAATTCAAACAACAGTATATGTCTAATGGATTACATATTGGTGAAAGAACTAGCGACACGCTGACTGAATTGAATTCCACAAAGGTGACGGCTAGTATTTTGGATTTTGATTTACAATATCCTTTCGATAACGTTGTAAATTCGATATTTCCAATAGATACTACAATCGCATATAATACCAGCGACAAGAATCACAACATCACGGCACATAAGATTATAGGGAGGTATGCATCGTATAGCCCTATATTGACTGGGCATATTTCAGGAAATTACCGAATGTTTCCTAATAATGCTTGTGAGACCATTAATAAGACAGATTATAAGAATTATGAAGACCAGATACTTATAGTATTAAGAGGAAATTGCAGCTTCGTTGATAAGGTAGATAATATAATAAAATCTGAATTCAAACCTAGGAGTATTATCATTGCCAATGACCAACCTCATAGGGGATTGATTACGATGTATTCAAATATATTTAACACGGATGGATCTATCAAAATCCCGATCATGTTTATTTCATACGAAGGATACAAAGAACTAAATGACATGAGACACAAACACCTAGAATTGACAATATCCACGGTAGCGTTTGGCAGCTTGATGAATATAGTGTTGTCAATGATTTTGTCACCGCCATTGTTAATTTTCTTACTTTACACTTTTGTCAAGTGTACCCAGCATTGTCGAGAGAAACAATTGAATCGAGCAAACGAAAAATTTGTTAAAAATTTGCCTATTTATATCTATAATAAGAACCATCTTATTTATTCTAAAAGGTTTTACGACTATTTGAAAGTAACAAATCAGACTGAAAATATTCCTTTCGCAGCAGCATCTGAAACAAATTCATTGAACAGGTCAAATTTATATAATGGAGCCAGGATTAGCCATTCATCTTCAAAAACGTCGTTGAACGATTTCACTATTAATGGGGTTGATATCAAAAATATCAAGGGCCAATTTCGTATTTTAACTGCCCCTGATGATTTTTTCTTCGCATATAAATGTCCAATATGTTTGGACAAATTCAAACCACTTGCGTCGAGAGTACTTATATTAGACTGCAAGCATTGTTACCACGAAAAATGTTTATCTAATTGGCTAATCAACTTCAGAAGAAGCTGTCCATTGTGCAATAATACCATAAAAAATAATGAAACGCATTACTTGCTTAATGATCTGGAATCATCTATGTATGGCAGCTTCGATGAAGATTTTGAAGCCCAAGTTCTTCCAAGTACCTTCAGTTTGAACACTTCTGAGGGGCAAAATTTCAGTAATTCGCCAAATGTCGAGTATAATAATACACATTTATACGGCACAACTACTAATATTGACAGCAATCAGCCATATAATGAAAACCTTAGTCATAATCCTAATGAAAGTAATGATTACAATGAACAAATATACGGTGCAGCTAACACGATCGACCAAACGCAATTCGAGCCATTCTTATCCACAAGCACATGCCAAAATTCTCCTAAACTGCAGCATGCTACTGATGACATATCTAATACGCCAAAGATATTTACCCCTTCTAATAACCACACTCTCCCAACATTCAGTGGCAGTGTAGGAGAATCAACCATAAGTGATGCATCTTCGTTCTTTTCTGCTAAGAGCCATTTTGATAGTCGAAGAAACAGCTCTTCAACTTCACCGCTATCGCAACGAGCATCATCATATGCTAGATATTATGTTAAGCCCTGGCAAATTCTCAGTAGATTTGCTCCGCCGAAGTTGGAATCTTTAAATGAAATAAGTTCAAGTGTTGATTCTGAAGATTTTGCAACTCATGCGACGTCTAGAAACGATAATGATAATGATAATGATGATTCCACAATCGATGGACAATCCGTCAGTTCAAGTACTGAGACTGGTATGGGTAGTGATACCAATAGCTGAAGTAATCTCTATGAACCAGTTGATGTTTTTCTATTTATATGTGTTTATATTTATTCAAGTATGGCCAAAAGTTGTGCTTCACCCCACAGTTAACTCGTTCTTGTCACGTGACGTATACGTAATTGAACGATGGAAAAAAGAATACCCAACCAAAAGATCAATATACGTAATCACACAATTGGTACAAAGAACCATTAATAAAACGTATTGATATTTGAACTATAATATGGAAGGCGAGAGTAACCAGGGTGATCTGTTTGGCTTAAAACCCGAGGAAATTACGCGGAGTAACAGTTCGAGGAGTGTTATGACCGATACAGGGTCTAGTTCTGAGGACACCAATAAGCCCAGAACAACTAAGAGGCGAAAGAAGAAGGTCGAAATTGCGTGTGTTTATTGTCGTAGATCACATATGATTTGTGACGATTCAAGACCATGTCAGCGTTGTATTAAAAGGGGGATAAGTCATCTATGCCACGATGAACCATCCAATTCCAGACAACGTAAAAAGGCAGAAGCGATGGTTAAAATTCCGGAGCAGCACATCAACCCACTTGCGCAACCAATACAATCTCAGAATATGACACAGCCAATAAGTACTCAAAACTTTTTAGCTAAAGATCATAGAAGTCTAACTTCTAATTTGAATCCTCAACATAAAAGTCTTAGTAATTCGGTTTTGTCCCAAACATTGCCATACAAACAGGAGCCATTTTTCTATTCTGAGCATGCTGGTAGTGAATTCAGCTCGTTAAATGATTTCTTGTCTATGATCGATGATCCTGATTTAGTTCATGGTACATTAAATGATGAAGCTAATAGCGATTCATTATATGCATTTGAAATGGGTTCAAATGGCTCGAATATAAACAATGTTGATATACCCAACAATTCAAACAATAATAATAATACCAATACTAATAATACTAATAATACTAATAATACTAATAATACTAATAATACTAATAACAATAACAATAATAATGGTAACAGTTTGACAAACATCTTGTCGTTTTCTCCAAATGCGAATATGTTCCCAACGTCGTTTCCAAATGATCCCGAATCGATGGAGCAAAATCAAAACCAACCACATCCTCAATCTTATGCTCAATCTCAATCTCAATCTCAATCCCAACCTCAATCCCAATCTCAATCTCAATCCCAACCTCAATCCCAATCTCAATCTCAATCCCAACCTCAATCCCAATCTCAATCTCAATCCCAACCTCAATCCCAATCTCAATCTCAATCCCAACCTCAATCCCAATCTCAATCTCAATCCCAACCTCAATCCCAATCTCAATCTCAATCCCAACCTCAATCCCAATCCCAATCCCAATCCCAATCCCGATTCCAATCTCAATCTCAATCTCAATCTCACATTAATAATAATAACGCATATGGTAAACCCAGGGGCAATATGAATCAAGCTACTAATCAGCCAGCGATTTCCGATGCAGCAAGAGACAAATTCTTCTTGACCGCTGCGGATCCTACTACGGAAATTTCTCCAGAAGAGAGATTGAAACAGGTTATCAAAGCCAAATTGGAAGCAGGATTGTTACAACCATATAATTATGCAAAAGGTTATGCAAGATTACAAAGCTATATGGATAACTACATGAATTTGACAAGTAGGCAAAGGATTTTAAAACCATTATCTGTTTTCCGTCCGGCATTTAGAGCCATTGCTAGAACTCTTAAAGATGTCGATTTGGTCTTAGTAGAAGAAAGTTTTGAAAGAATGTTATTAGATTATGATAGAGTTTTCACTTCCATGGCAATTCCGGCGTGTCTTTGGAGGCGTACGGGTGAAATATATAGGGGAAATAAGGAATTTGCATCTTTAGTAGGAGTTATGACAGATGATTTAAAAGACGGGAAATTGGCTATATATGAGTTAATGAGTGAAGAAAGTGCCGTCAATTTTTGGGAAAAATATGGTGCTATTGCATTCGATAAGGGTCAAAAAGCTGTTTTGACTAGTTGTAACTTACGGACCAAGGATGGTACAAAGAGGAAAAGTTGTTGTTTTAGTTTTACTATAAGAAGAGATAGGTATAACATACCCAGTTGTATAGTGGGTAACTTTATACCAATTGATCCATAGGCCAATTCTTATCTCTTATATTGTAATATTAAAGTTCTATAAATACATGAAATAAAATATTTATTTTAAGCTACCTAATCTACTTATTCAGAAAGTTCTTCTGCGGAGTTATCATCCTCAGGATCATCCTCAGGATCATCCACTTCTATGTCTGAGTCTTCATCGTGGTTCTTCTTATCTGTACGAGCTTTTTCATCATCGGCTATCGCATCCCTTAAGATCTTCATTTTTTCTTCCTTCATTTCTCTTTGAACTACAACATATTGGCCTAATGGAGTCTTTTCCCAGTTAAAATCTTTCAAGAAAAGTTGAACTTCAGTTTTGTTCGATGGACCATATTCAACATTAGATCTTTTGACAGAGATAAAGCTTGCATTCGAATTTAATTTTTCAACTAGTTGCTGCAATTGCTTATTAAATTTAGCATTCTTCGATTTTTTCATGAATCTTCTTAATGACAAAACAGCGGGTGTGACTAATTCTGGGAATGCAATGCTCTTTGAGTACAAAACAAAAAATTCACTGGTTAACTCTATAAATTGTTCACATAATCCGTCTTGATAAGTCTTAGAACCTAAATATGCTTGATTCACTTTAATGTTATGGTCAAAGTCCACCACTTGTAAATTGGAACGCATTGGTGGTTTTGTTATATTGGTAGAAGTTAAAATTTCAGATATTAACGGAAATATAGGAATGAAAACACCAGTGGATTGGGATAATCTTAGCAATGATCTAATTAAATAAAATCTTAATGGAAAGAACTGCGCAGTTGGAATTAATCTCATGGCGCCCAACGTAACTTGGACTAAAGGATAAATCAATTGTCTTAATGGTGATTCCTTCGTCTTATGGTTGAGCAACTCTTTTTCTGGGTTACAGTGTTGAGCTAAAACCCTTGACCAAAAATCTAATGAATGACAATATTGCCAATTATAAATAGTCTTAAAACCTTCTTTTGCATTAGATGTTGCATTAATACTATTTCTTAAATGTATAGCCAATTGTCTAACATATTCAAATCCAACTTGGTAAGATAATGTTTCATCGATACCAAATAATTCAGCGGCAGAATTTTTACAGAAATTGATCATTGGCATAGTATGAATATTTGTCTTACGACAGTTTTGCAAGAGTGAAGAATAAGTCAACTTTAAAACTGTTTCCAAGATAGATTTGGGGAATTCCTTAACAGCATTATTTAAAAACGCAAAAGTTGCAATCTGTGTATCAACATCATTGGTGGTAGCCCACGCGTTAACTACCGATGATAAAATTTCTTTTAACAAGCGTCTGTAAGATAAATAGTATGGAAGCACTTCCTGAATAGATGATAGAACTAAGGCTGCAGTTTCAGTATTTGTAATATCCTTTAATAAAGTAATGTAAGAACCAGCGTGTGACTTTAAAATGTTGGAAATTTGGGTAACATTTTGGTTCTTTTGCGGGATGCTTCTCGCACCAGTCTGTGTGTGGACTTTGTATTTAATTAACTTTTGTATAGCCTCCGGTAATTTTTTTAACGTCAACAACATCAAGTCATTAAAAGCTTTTGGATCTGTTACCGAATATTTGTAATCTTCATCATTTGCATTATTGATATTGACAGCCGCCTTAAATGCCATTGATATGTTTTTGATAGTTTTTGCACTAGGCTTCTTCAACTGTTCTTCCCATTGTTTAACTAATTTAGTGGTGATTTCAATCTTTTTGGAAGCTGTGTCTTCACTCTTCGATTTCTTGGTTGGTTTGTCTTCTTTTTCTTCTTTCGTTTCTTCTTCGTCTTCATCTTCGTCTTCACTCATTGCATCCAACGGATTGACACCCTCAAAGTCTAACAAATCCTTGTCGTTTTCCTGTAAATACTTGTAAAAATCTGGATCCTTTTCAGCTAAATTTTCCAAATCATGTTGCATAGCTTCCTCGTCTTCTTCATCCGAAGAGGATTCTTCGTCATTTGCTTGTGGCCTCTTCTTATTCTTCCTTTCTTTTGGGACTTCAAATCCACCAGCAAAGAACTCGTCTACTGGCATGTCTTCAAAGACTTCTTTGGGTTGGTTTGTTTTCAGACGAGCTTCCTCATTATCTTCGGTGCTGGTCGACTTCTTCTTTCTAGAGCCCATTTTTTTGTTGTGCTTTTGAACCTCCCTACGGTGTTCAAGGGTATGTTTCAAGTGTTTGCTTTGAAACTTCTTGGTAGACTTAGATGCTTTGGCCATTGTTATGTTAATACTAAAGCTAATGATAACTACTGATTTAACTTTTGAAAAATCTATATATATGAAAAAAAATTGCGATGAGGAGCATCGTGTTAGTTTTGTGGCATTTATATTTTTATCATCAAATGACTACTGTCTATATTTTTATATTAGACCATCAAATTTACCACTAAAAGCATCGAAAAGCCAGTGTAGCAATTTATCGTATACTATATTATTTGAATTGTGATAGTGAATTGAGTGGTCATTATCCGGAAAGAAATGAACATCATAGTTTTCCAAGTTATTCAAATTGAACTTATCTAGTAACCACATCAGATTTTGCAAGTGAACATTATCATCGGACGTACCATGCATTATTAAAAACCTCTTCACAGAGCTAAAATTTTTGAATTCGTCTATGCGAGATAATCTTTCATAGTTTTCATTCTCTGACGGTAAACCCATGTATCTTTCTGTATAAACAGAATCATAAAAGAGCCAATTGGTAACAGGCGCAACAGCCATGCCATATTTGAAGATTCTGCCTTCATCAAATTCTAAAGTCTTTAAGCTTGTAAATCCTCCGTAAGACCAGCCCCAAATAGCAGTCCTGTCCTTATTTATAAATTTCTCATTAACTTTTACATATTCTGATACAACAGTGGTTATATCTCTAGGCTCCCAATAGCCAATCTTTCCAGTTACAAATGATCTTGATTTCCAATGCTGGTCAGTTCCCCTTGGATCTATTATCAAAACAACTGCATCTAGCTTCGCGCTTGCCACGTCTTCAAAATCGACACTAAATCGCTTGTCAACTGTTTGAGATCCAGGCCCACCATAAGCATGAACCAATACTGGATACTTCCGACGATCGGGGTCAAAATTAGGCGGCAAAATTTCGATAACATTTAAGTTAAGCGATGATTTATCAGAAAATTTATCAACGCTAATCGTTTTATACAACCTTGTTGGTAAGTTAGTCTTTTCCATGGACTCTTTAATAACGCCTATATGATTAATAGGTTTGATCTCTCTAATCAAATCATTGACAGAATTCTCTTTACCTTTTGCGTCTCTCGATTCAAGGATGTTATGGACATCCGCCATATTAATTATTTTTTGCCATGGGTTATCTGGTCCATTGTAGTACAAGTTTAAATATTGACCATCTTCATCAAAACTAATTTCATATACACCATCTTTGTTCAAATCCGTGATAACATGAATATTTTTGTCGATATCGGCTAATTTGACTGCAATTAAATGTGAGTCCATGGAGCTTCGCATAGTAGTTAAGCAATACACAACATTTTCAATTTTGTCGAATACAACTGGTGAGTCTGAAATTATCTCCCAATCAGTTGAGTCTGTCAATATTTTTGATGGTTCCAGCGAATTTGCACTTTTAAACAAAGCTAAATGCGTACGGCTATTAAGAACCACTTTATCTATATAGCCATTTTCACCATCCTCTGTAGGAATTACTGTTACTGGGGATACTTTTTCTACCCATCCATTGTATTCCTTAGTAACATTCACCGAATTCACTTCTTTGATATCATTTGATTTATCAGGCTGGAATAATTTTTTACTTAATATTTTGCTAGTACGGTCCGTCTGTTTCATCAAAAAATTATTATCGTCAATCCAAACTCCATCATAAAATAAGAAATCTTCTCCTAAGTGTGAATCTTTAATAGATAATTTTGTAGTCTCTTTGGTGGATAATTTAAAATTATAAATAGATACTTTCGGATTTGGAGTTCCTGGTTTTGGGTATTTGATAGTTCTTTTTGTAGGGTATTGTTTAACGTTGTCTATGTTCATTTCTTTTGATTCATTATATGTATCCCCAATTTCATTTGACTCTTTTATATAATACTCTAGATCATACTCGCTAACCTTTGAATCATCTAGTGATAGAAATACCAAGTTCTCTTGATTAGGAGACAACCAGAATAGTTTATAGTCTGCGATTATTTCTTCTTCATAAACCCAATCTGGTATGCCATTGAAAATATTTGGGGATCCATTTTTCGTGATTTGCGTGATTTCCTTAGAGTCTAGGTTTTGCAAATATATATTATGATTAAAACCAAATATTATAAAATCTCCATTTCGAGAAAATTCAGCAAAGTGAAGTTTCTTGAGTCTTCCATAGTCTGATCGTGATTCATCATTATCGGAATCTTCTTTATCTGGGGGTTGAATTGGTATGTACTCCGTAGTTTCAGTGTTATAAAGCCAGTAAAGTGCAAAACTCAGATGTCTCCATTGTGGTAATACATCCGATACAGCAATGTGAATGTTACCCAAATTTTCTATAGATTTCCCTGGGTTCAATTTCAATTCGTGGATGATAAAGAAATTATTCTTGTAAGAAAATTGAATGTTATCTATTATTGTCTTTGTAGCGTCACTATTAATTTGCTTAACCTCAAAACTTTCATCTGAACCCCTCGATAAATAAAATCCATCCGATACCTCGTGCACCGGCCTCTGTTTGATGTTTAACCATTCGATTTGTTCTTTAAATGGAAAAAAAGTACCCCTTCTGTATAAGTCTAATGTCAAATTCCTATTAATGGGATCGTATTGGTTCAATGTAATATTAGTTTCACTTATCGTTATGTTTGTCTTCCACTTTAAATCAGATACTATAGATAATGTCGCACCCTGTGAATATACTATTATTCCAAGTACCCACAATATTACCATAACACCGCTAATTAAAGTACAGACCTTCTTGTTTGCTGATCCCGTGCCTCTGTATCTTTCTAATATAGTCTGAAATTTAGAATTGGCATTGAAATCATCCCTGTCACAATTCCTCTTAGTGTATTCTTCAATATCTGCAAATATCGCTGACGACAGCGATTCACTAGAATTCTTAGAACTCGGTGTGGGTATCCAATATTGTTCAGAACTCTGGCCTTCAAAATCTATCTCAATTGGTGGTACTTGGTTTACAAGTTCGTATTCTTCTGAACCACTTGATTTATTGAACCACATCTACTACTCGCAATGCTATCTGTTATCCCGACTTTGAGTTAATCAACAGGGGTTAAATTAAAAGCTTCTCTCTAAAGACAAATTCCATAAAACACAGATGCTATATTATATGATTTCATCACACTATTTAGTATCAATTGCTTCCTTAGGTATTGAATGGAAGCTTGTAAACGGAGTGAGATAACCTGTTATATTCAAAAAATTACATGTTAGATCGCGTAGTTCCAAATACGCAATATAAGCCTTGTTCATTGAAATTCATCTACATAGACCATTGGAAATTGTCAAAGTTTTGATGGAAATTAGAATATTTAATAGACGTGTCCTTCGAAATAACTAATATGAATCACAGCCAATCAATTAGTATCTACTCACAACTTTTCAACTCCCAATTGGCCAAGGATGATAAGTTTTTCACAGCTCTTTACACAGTACCTATCCATACCAATGCATTATCATCGATTTTACAAGCTAATTGTGAAACGGTTGTTGCGTCAAGCTTATCCAGTAGCAATGTTTCCGTGTTGAAGGCAATGTTTGTACAAGGTGTTAACTTATTGTCGGATGCCATGTGCTACCCAGGTGAAGAAGTTGATCGTGTTACAGCCCGAGATCCTAGAGACATGACACTTTCATTGAGAGATTCGGAGTCTGTTTTGAGCGGTATTTCTACCCATCCTGAATCAACACATTCCGAATTTGACCAAGGCGGTGAGGATATTACGTCGTTAAGTGGAAAAGCACTGAATAGTTCTAATCTGCATTTCCTTAATGAGTACAGCGAAGGCGATGATATTACCACGCTAAATGGAAAGAACCACAGTACAAGTGAAAGTAACATTAGTGACACGTCAAATCAGAAAACAAGTCTTCCTAATGTTGGTATTTTGCCTAATCCATTTGATCAGGGAATGAATGCGTTCGAACATATCGATGAAGATTTAAGGATTGAATTAATTTGTAATATATTGAAGACCATCGGAGTATGGTTTACAAACATAAATGCCACCAATAAGAGTTTACGTAAATTTAAGAATAGTCTAGGTGTACCGAAAGATGTCGATTATTTAACTACTTTGTTTCAATTACCAAACAGCAACTCTGCCCACAACCTTGATGAATCTCATATGTACAAGTTATTGAAGATATGTACATGGTACTTAAACTATGCGATGACATACGTCGAGAACAATCCCGGAATGTCTGAATATAAAAATTTAGGCATTGTAAAGGAAATCATTTTCCTATTTTCCGACATTTTGAAAACTACATTTGCATCGTTATTATACCATAAGGACTCTAGTATGGAGTTAGCTATAACTGAGAGCCTCTTGTTCACATTTTACAGAGTTGATCTACACAGCATGCTCGACAAATTGTTAACAATAACTACTCCTAAATCAATTGAAAACGAACGGGATGACGAAATAAAGTACGAACTTCCGGATATTTCATTATCATCCGAAACTTTGATGAAGCTATACAATTTAATTGGAGCTTTAATAAATGTTCCATCACGCTACTTGCCTGTTCCATCTACTTCGCTTTCAGGCGACATCACAATCATGAATAAAGAATCTCTGAATATTTATGAAAATTATTTTTGCAATTTGAAAGAATTCAATGCAATTACATTCAATCAAGAAATCAATCTGCGCTTCTTACCAAACTATGCGATTGATTTCAATTTTTATTATAAATTCAAACCAGATTTGTTATTGAATCAAATTAAAAGTGGGTCCTTTATGAATTGGATTACTGGCAATAGATTCAATGATAATTTTTATTTGAATTACGACACAAGTGCAAACATTACAAATTTGACGGAAAATTATAAATTTTTTAACGTAGCAGGTGGCTCCGAGAATACATTCATAAATGAACTTCAATCGATCGAACGTCTAAGACTGAGTCGATTAAATCAAAATAGTGGTGATGATAAAGATTATATTATTGACCTTAATGAATTATTGCCCATGTCCTTAATGTTATTCACGTATATGAAAAATACTACTTTCTTGAAACTTTTTACAAACCAGGTCAACAAAGTTAATCATAAAATTGAAGATATTACACCTGATGACAATAAATGTATTGAAATATTTGAAATATGGTTATGTGTATTGTCCTATACCTTCCAATATCAACATAAATCAATCATCTTGCAGGCAAATACTCAAATATCATTATCAATATTATTAAAATTAACATCTACTCAAACCATTATCAAAAATAAGGATGAACCACATTCAATAATCGAAAATATCAAGAATTATCAAATCAATGAATTTAAATGGAAGTTATGCCATCAAAAATTACCAATAATTCCAAATAATATTGGTAAAGAAGGGTTTAAGTCAAGCTTGTTTTATATTTTAGACGCATTGCAAGTATTAATTAGATTCAATCTTACGAAAAAGATTAACCTTTTCAATTTTAAAATGGTTAATGCTATAATTTACCAAATCATACAGGAATTGAATAAAACGCAAGACGACACTATAGCCATTGATAGTTATCCTTGGGTTGAATTCTATAAGTCGCTAACAAATCTATTGTTATTTATTAAGAAACAAGACTTAGTGGCGACAAAGCATATTAAGGACCTAGGGGATGTAAACAAATTGAAATCATTAGTTGAAGAAATCTTTATTATTATTAATCTATTGTTAAACAAAAAATTTAGCAACACAATACAAATGACTAATGATGTACAAAGATCGGGAAGCCATCTTTTAAAAACGATTAATTATGAGCTACTTTATATCATATTATTAAATTACCAATCAGTGAAAGATTTGATGAAAGAATTTGACTTGGATAACGAACCTCGTTTAAATAACTTGCAAAATTTTATGATATTCTTGGATAGCAAATTTCATTTAACTGAAGAATCGAAACAAGAAGAAGAAAACAAAGCTAAAATCGACTTGATAAATTTCGACTATGATTCACCATTTTTAATCAAAGAGTTATCAGAATACTCGAAACACCTGACTACAGAAATTTCTGTTACTGATGCCGTATACAAATATAAAGATACATTTAAGTGTGTTAACGCGTCAGAAGTTATGACTGATTCACAAATGTTGAAAATATTTAATACAGCATTTGAAATTTACTAGTGTGTACTATCTATATGTAAATAATCGCGAGAGGAATAATACAAATTATGAATAACTCGCATTAGTAAATTTATCAAAATCTGGATGAATACGCTTAAGTTTCTCTCATGGTTCTGAAGAAATCCATACAAGTCGTGAAAACGACTAACAAGATACCACCACCAGGGCCTAATCTCAAAACCTTTGGAATAAAACCTTTATATAACGCACCGAATCCTTCTTCCTTAGCCACAGTAAACAAGGATGGTAAAGTCCATCTGTATCTAGTGGAGCCTGCTTGAATTCTGGACTTAACCACGTCAAATGGAGTGTTCATGATGGTACCAAATGTACCACCAATAGTACCACAAGTCAAGTCAACAAGCGTTTTCTCAGTCGATGACTTAGGCTTTGGCATCAAAATTCTGACCTGGTGAATCAAACCAAAGTAACCCGCGTTCCACATAATATGTCTCCACAATGTCGATTCTAACCCTTTGTACAAACCAAAAACACCATCGGTCTTAATGATATGCTTGAACACATCTCCCATACCATTAAACTTAGATGTTCTATCCTGTAACTTGATCTTGATTAATTCGAACGGAACAACCACAAACGACTCGGTCGCACCAGCCGTGGCCCCTGTCAACACAGCTAATGACTGACTCATTGTCGAAACCCCGAAAACTCCTCTGTAGAACTTTCCCCATTCATCGTTAGCTGCAAACTTCGTGGCTCTCTTTGGTGCTTCCATCAAAATTGGCGCAGAAATACCCTTGTATAATCTTGAAAAGCCCTCTTCTTTAACAATCTTTTTTATACACTTAATGGTCCCGCTGTATGCATTGGTCGAGTCCAATTGTTGTCTAGTCTTAACCACATCCAAAGGGTACATCACTAAGATCTCTGAAACCCCGGCAATAGCACCTGATGCAAATTGGTAAATAAATGGTAATGGTTTTGGTGGTTCAATTGACATTTCTATTTCTGTACTCTATTTATCGTTTTTTTTTGTTAATAGTTGGTTAGTAGTAACTTTTATAATCACAACTTGTTAAATACAGTTTCTCTACTCTAAATACGGAATTCAAATATTCAAATATTCAAATATTTGTTTTAACTCCGAGCTGTGCTATTAATTATATAGAACCAAACTTTTCATTCTGACTAGGTATATTATGACCCCACTCTAGTGACTTTTCACCGGGTTTTCAGGCTTCCGATATTTCACGTGCAGATAATTTGATTACCCATTATTGGGCGATTGAAGTAGGGATTACTACAGAGATAATCGACGATGATGCGTGCGTGAATATGCTATATGGATACAGACGGACCAGAGAGGACACATGTAGGGTATCTAGCAGATTTGATGGTACTCTAACATTGTGTGGTTTCAACAGTGAGCGAACTATTTAGACCCCGGCGATGATTTTGGTGACGACAAGACCAGTGCGCCGAGCGACTCATTTTGCCATGATTGTAGGTTGTACCGCTCGCGAGGGGCAGGGGTATTACAGGGCATTATGTTGGGAACGCGTCGAGATTCCTTTTATAAATTGCTCCGAAATAGTGCCTGAAGGTACATGGCAGAAGAATTTCTGTAGACTGCACCCTTGGGCAGCGAGAACGGTGTATGTCTGTGCTGCCTGTTGTCTCCCGGTGATAATTACAGGGTCGTAGCAATGGGGAGCATCGGGATGGATAGACAGACTTGATTCAGCCCTGTATGTAAAATCCGGGTAACGAAATCTCACCATTCCTCGTTAACTATAAAAACCTATTCCATCACCGTTTGTAAAAAAAATTTACTTTTTCTTCTTCGTGCGGCAGCCAGGACTATTACCGTGTTGCTTGTCTTTTTCAGATATCCCAACGAGTTGGCGAGCGTCAAGTCCCTGGCGGGAATAATATCCGTCCAACCTTGCGGTTGGTTGGAGCAAAGACCATCTTAACGCCCTTTCAGTAGTTTGAGTTACGTATTTCGCGGGAGATTTATTTTCCACGGTCTATATTGGAATTACTGAGGGCTGGTAGGTCAAACATTCTCATGTAGATGGAATCCGAATTGTTTATTTCTTTCGGATCCTGTTTCTGTAGGTTATTCTACAATTTTATTTGTAATAAGTCTGTACAAATTTACAAATGAATCTCTAGTAGAAGTGTGTATTCGTCTGTCGTCTCAGATCCATGAGCCTCTCACTATTGCGAACATGCAATTGAGCACAATTCCGGCAATAATAGACATTTTTTGCCGTTTGTTGCACACGGTATCATCGCCGACGATGAATATCAAGCTCAAAACACCCAAAAATACCCCTATCAATAACCCTAGAAGGAGATCTTCGTTTCCATGAGTGTCGTCCAAATCTGACAGCGGTTGTGGAGGCGCCTGCTGCTCAGTATTTGCAGACTGTTCAGTATTTGTTGTGGTACCTGCGGTGGTGGTTCCTGCCGGTTCCACAGTATTCACAGTTGATTCTATCCATCTTTCTTCTAATTGTCTGATAGTGCTCTGGGCATGTTCTTCTTCTTCTAAATCGCTGATTTGGTCTGTTCTTCTAGACGGCAAATTGGATCCGTAAATCAGAACAAATTGTCTACGCAAATCATTGATATCTTCTTGCGTGAACCCTTGTTGTAATAACCGATCAAAACCTATCACCTCGGGAGCCGTTGTCCTCTGTTGGGGTTTATTATCAAGTTGATTTTCGTGTGACAATTGCTCAGGTGTCAACTCCTCCCCTACCACACAGTGTATATAAATCTTTTCCTCGTCCAGTTGTTCTCCTGCTTGTTGAAGTTGTTTCAACTTCGGTTCAAATATATCTCTCTTGAAGTCTGTGGTTTCGTTGAGGACCCTACCATTGTAGATTAATCTAAGTCTCTTATTTCCACACTCATTTACTTTATCTCTAATAGTTGTCTTCAACCAACTAACATTAACTAACTTATTAACATGATCTCGTTCAAAGTTTATCGACAAAGGAATGCTTAAATCGGGGACATTTTGTAACGACGATGATGTACTTGTGAACCTTATAAGAATAGTGTATTTCATTGTTATTATATGATAATATTCTACAAATATATAAAAAAGTACAATTCTAATAATTCCTAGTGCGATAAACTGGTAGCTGTCAAAATATTTACCAAAAACCGTCAATCTAATTTTAAATGTATCCGAATTAAGGGTGCTATGAGTTCTGTACCAGAGAAATTTAACCAAATAGAGGAATCACTTAGTAGTGATATTTATGAAGAAGAAAGTAACTTGAGATACGCTGCTTATACCAATAGATTTCGGACTATTTTGATTGCATCACATCGCTATGTTGCATACACATCAGACATTGGTGAATCATTTCGCCCAGTTGCTCATCCGTACTTGGTCAAGATAGGATACGGTGTATCATGGTTATATATTTTAGGTGATGTTTCTTATGCAGCATGGAAAGTTAAAGTCAAATATACTGAGGACTTGAAACCTTGGAATACTTACCCCGAAGCTAACACTGTTGCAGCCCGAGTATTCAATGATGATCATGAAGGTATATTATCTGATACAGACTGGAGATTAGCAGGGTTGAAGAGAGGCCTTTTCCAAAGTATCGCCTCCATGGGTTTGCCAGCTTTTACTATCCATAATGCGGTTAGGTATTCGTCGCTCATGTTTAAAAATTCGAGCATCAATCCACTAAAGACATACGGACCCGTAGTTATAGGCATAGGTATTGTTCCATTGTTACCTTATGTTTTTGATGAACCATGTGAAATGGCCATAGATTGGATATTTGATAAAGGTGAAGACCTTTATAAAAAAAGACGAATTAGATTATTACAGACTCGTATATAATAAATATATTATATGTTTCAGCATATTTGAAAATCACTGTGGCTTGGAGTGGTTTAAGGTTCCACATTTACCACACGTTCTTGCCTCTTTGTCGTTCTCATACTTGAGAATGGCCTCCTTAACTTGAGTTCCTAAATCTGTACAGTAGAACTGAGCCTCATGGTTTATCTCTTTACAACCCAGACAATACCACCTCAATTTGTCGTCACTACCAGCTGGTCTATCTTGCTCGACGACTAACCCGATAGTATCGGCGTATCTAATAGGATTGTGTGGAGTATTCGGAGGTAAAAGGAACGAATCATCCTCCGCTATAATTATATCTTTGAATTCTCCTTCGTCGACAACCTTCAATAACATTTCTCCTTTCAATTGGTGGAAATATTCCGGAGTTTGATTTATATGATAATCGGTTCTTGCATTTGGACCACCAACAAGCATGATTGTTGCACCGCCTTTATGAATACAATAGTTGTTAACCGGTGGTTGTAACAAACCACTATTCTCCTCGATCCATCTTTTGATATTTATAGGCAGCGGAAGCATTAGAACCAATTATTGTGCATCAATTCTGTTTCAATAAGCGTTCAATCACTAAATGTCAACCATTTATTGAGCACAGGTAAAATAAAATCTCGGATAAGTGATTTCTCACTCAAAAAAAAGTTAAGCTTCCCCACCAGGAGTCGAACCTGGAATCTTCTGGTTCCAACCGAGAAGTGGATACGAAATCGTAGCCAGACGCCTTGACCATTGGGCCATGAGGAACGAAGCTTAAGACTTCAGGTAAACATAAGTTTATACATATTGTGCTTATATTTGACTTACAAACTAATATAAATAGGGTATTTTCGCCCATTAATCTCGAAAGGGATACCACGAAAATCAGGAGCTAAGTGTAGGTAGCTAGACGTAGCTGATTAGTCAACAGGTAGTAAAATAAGTTATTTTATGCTCGAGCAGCCCTATAAGGCCAATCGAACATATATAAAGTAAAGATGAAATAATTACCATACTCGTCCCGGTTTTCTTACAACTGGTAGTGCAGCAAACAAGATCGAATAACATGGGGACAATGAAAATTGTTTTGGAGTCTGATAGAAACTATTGCGGAACAGACGACTGTAAATTTATACATTTCAGGCATAAAATAATAAAACATAGTAAATCAAAATCAAAATCAAATTACAGAATAACAAATAGAACAAATGAAGACTAATATGAACAAAAACCATAGTATACATCACATATTCCTGCTGATTTGATGTATAAAATATAGAATTGTTCCACTAAAGTTTTTGGTTTGTCTTCATTTTTTTGAGTTTTTTGCATAGCTGCAAAAATACCTTAAAACCAATAAAGTGGAAAAACGCATCAAAAAACTGAAATACTGCAATCAATAACCTGTCATTCAATTCTATTAGATTCATTATTCAAGAATCCCCTATTATTAAATTATTTAAAAATATTAATCATAGTTTTCAAATACTTGACGATCCAAGATAGAATGTTTTGAAAAAAAAAAGAATGAAGAAATAATATATAGCGTAATAAGCGATTATTACAGAAAACAAAAATGATCAAATGTATCAGCTATTTTTATATTAAAAAAGACTATAAAAGTTAAAGCTCGTAGATCAATGTTCCAAGATAGTCAAATTACCAGTAACGACAACGTTTTCTAAGATAGAACCGTTTGGAATATCAATTTTGTCACCATCGTTACAAACAATAATAACAGTACCCTTCAAGGTAACATTTCTACCTATAGTGACATTACCAGTAATGGTTAAGTGATCTAATTCCAAAATTTTTGGCATATGACCAATTCTGGATTGAAACCCTGAAACTTTCTTGAAGTGAGATCCTAATTTAATCAATGGATTTGCGAATCCATCTCTAACTGGATCTAATTTTAACGCACCATGTTCCAAGTAGAATAAATCTGATTTAACTAACAATAAATCAGAACATGTCTTAACTGGTAAGAATCTTGATCTCGGAACAACAACACCATGTGCCTTGTTGAAATGCTTAATAGCTGCACCAACAGCTGTTTCTAATTGTAGAACATTGATATCAGATGCACCATTAGAGATGGTCTTTTGATTTGGAATGATTTCAGCGTTAATACCGTCAGATTCGATCAACTTCTTAATAGCTCTTAAGTTAATCCACAAGTTATTGGTATTGAAGTATTTGAATTTTTTAATAGATTTGAAATCTTCAACATGTTCCTTCGAGACTTGAGCAATTTCTAATAATCTAACTTGACCTTCGTAGTTGATTAAAGTACCACCTTTTACATCAGCTCTAGTCTTATCCGTTAATTCCATGATGTATTCAGCACCTGTATCAATCATATGATCTAAAATCCTGGCGTCAACGGTTGCACCTAAATTGTCACCGTTCGAAACAAATAAGATTTCTCTACCTTGTTCCAATAAAGAATCTAATTCGCCCGAAGAAACCAAAGATTCAAACAAATCACCATGACCTGGAGGGTACCAGGAATCCAAATCATCATCAAACGATTGTGGGACTGGTAATAAGGAATCCTTGAAAATTCTTGGGAATCTTGATTGATTAAATGTTTTGACCCTAATCCTATGGCCTTGGTATTTCTTAATAATCTTTTCAGTATCAGCATCAGTGTTAAACGAATTCATTAATAACAATGGAACATCTGCATCGTATTTTCTGTTCAAATGTTCAATTTGTCTAACAGACAAGTCCAAGAAAGTGTTACCATCTCTTACTTCAATAACAGATTTTGGACCAACACAACCCATTGAGGTACCTAAACCACCATTTAACTTTAAAACAGCTAATTTAGATAAATTGTTGGGACCATTTTCGCTCAATGAATTATAATCAACAACTTCGTCTGGTGTTGGCGATTTAATCTTGTCCCATTCTAAGGTAGTACCAGAAGCCTTATCGGTTAAGTATCTTCTAAATAATGCAAAGAAACTGTCCATTTCATTTTCGAATCTAGATTGCTTTTCAGAATCCTTAACAGTATCAGCTAAAATGTTCAATGCATTACGCATTTGCGATGCAGCAATGTTAGTTGCAGTGTTATCAAAGGCCTGCGAATAGTTAGTAATCCACTTATTCTATAGTATGCTAATTTATTCATCTATCGTCATAATAGTATCAACCGCAATTATGCCAACTTAGTGATCAGGTACGCTTCGAATTCAAAATTCCAATTACTTACATATGAAGACTGGGTCTTGGTATGTTTCTTTGGTGCAGTTACAGACATATTGTAGTGTTATTAATAAGTGATTTTAATAAATAATAAGATGGGCAACTGAAAAGAAGTAATTTCCACGTATAAATACACGGTCGCCTTTATGGATAACGAGCGCCCAACCGTTTAATTTTCATCAAATTTCACGTACAACACCGCACAGTATTAAATGGTTTTAGCAATCAGCTAAATATAGATATATATACATACTCATTCACACATATATACACATACTATTATTGTTTATAGATATATGGCGTATATCTTGTTTTCTCTTGATTAGCATAACTAATGTATTTTTAGAAGCACCCTGATTAAAAGGTGTCCCCAGACATAGTTTTACAATTTGATAAAGCCAAAACACCAAAGAAGACCGAATTGAATAGCATTATCTGATTGTCTACAACGTTCAATTGGCAACTATTGGTTGGTAGATGTTGTTAGCCCTTCCTTGTTGCATCAAGGAACCAATTTGAGATACTTGATGTATTTGACTTTTGCAGAAATTTCACAATATTAGTTACAGTGGCCGAGTGGTTAAGGCGACGCCCTGCTATCAGCAGTTTAGGCGTTGGGTTTTACCTGCGCAGGTTCGAATCCTGTCTGTGACGCCAATTTTTTTATTTTCATTCTCTATCTAATAGAGGTTTCTAAGATATTATTTTAATAATATTGAATGGGATTACACGATAGAAACAATATTGTCCAGATTTAGGGACAAATGAGGATTAACTTTCTGACCCACACTTTGTATCTAAAAATTGTTTGAATCGCTAGGAAAATTTTTTTAATTCCATTTCGATCGATCCAAATTGACACTATGATTGTATAACGTACGATCGTATCGTAAAAGTATTGTTATCTTACAAGTATTTTGAATATTTTCGAGTAGTAAACATGGTTTTGATTTTATGCACTTTGTTAATATAGATAAAAAACTGAAAAATTCGGACTTAAATCAAAAATATTTCTTATTGTACTTGTGAATAACCTTATATATATAAGATGATTGGTCCACGAATACCCAAAGAAATACTAGAGGCGCGGAGAAAGCAAGCTCATAGTAACAAATCCGCTAAGAATGATAGTAGTGACAGTGATGATAATGATGCTGATATTGTGGGGCCCCAATTACCGGGACCTACTTGCGACAAGAAATTGAGACTTGAGCATACGACCAATACAATTAAGAATGGAGAACGATTATGTGACAATGATAGATCTGAAGTAAATAAAACGTCAGAACTCAAACGAAAGGAAAAACCTATCCCAGTTCGAGAAACATTATTATCAATGCATCGATTGAAGAACTCTAACCAGAATAAGGTTACTAAGTTTGATAGCAAAGAAAATCTAAATAATGAGATAAGGAAAGAGGTACTACGGAAATTAGACCACAACGGTGGGTTGGAAGGTAAATTCACGAGGGGTTCTTGAAATATATTAATAAATAATTTATGCTATGTCATATTGTAGTTTTGCCGAAGACTTTGTCAAGTTCATTCATTTCTTCATCTTGTAGAGTTTCTGAATCGTGAGTTTCTGCTTTATTAGGAGTCATGATGCCTTCGAATGAAAAACCGGGCGCAATCTTCAATTGTTGTTGCTTAACCCACTCTTGAAACCTTGTTATATCTTCACTTTTACACAATTCCGATCTATCGTTTTTCATTTCTTCGATTTCCTTAATCCAATTTTGTAGATCGGATTCAGCTAAGTTAAATTTCGGAGGTTGCACAGAATTAGTAAGCGTTGACAATAATTTATTATAATTTGTATTTAATGTTACCGGCTTGGGTGGTTGGTATGATGGGTTTTTAATTAATGGCACCTGTGCCAATATTGGGTCCGCTGTTGCGTTAGTATTGATTTTTCGATTACTATTCAATTAGACACGTACGTTTTTCTGTATCTTCCATGGTAATGTTTATTGGAATAAGAACAAAATATTCCCAGTCCGTAGTTTCATACCCTTCCAATCACACGTTAATTTTGCGCTCAGATAAACTACACGTAAATTCTTAATGATTTTTATCTTAGTATATAGTACAAATTATTCCTATTAATAGAGGTATTGATAGATTATGATTTTAATGACCCAATTAATATTGTATAGTCTTTTTGTATATGATGACGTTAACTCAATTATCTTTAAAATGACGAATTAAAATGTAGGCATTTTCTTGTTTTAAGTTAGATAACGAGCGGTATCCGCCTTCTAAGCACATTAACAAACCACCGAACGAAATATAAACCGACATTTTATCGTTATTTGAGTTTTCTTCGAATTTATAAACCGTTCCGTACATAACATAGTCATAATCATCTGCGAGCGATCTATCATTATTCTTTGGTGGTCTCCACGATCCGTTGGAAGTCAACATCGATGATTCATTACCCAACGATGATGCTAACATGATGGTTAATGAATCGTTATCTCTGACTGGGAATAATTCACTATTTATGTCCAAGGTAATCTTGATATCTTGTGACGTGGAAGATTGACCTGTTATACGGGATACCTTGTTGTATCTCGCAGAGTCAAGAGACTCAACATTGAACATGTCTTCGAATAAAATGCCTGACATTGTATATTGTTATTTTAATAGATGTATGTATGAATTATCAGTATTGACTGCTTAAGCATAGTCCCTTTTGGATGAGATGAACGAAAAATTTCAATATTCGTTGAATTCCGACAAAACCCGTGACTGGGATACCCATTCCGAGGTATATTCTAAAATCTTAGTTACCCGACCATAAAATTTTACCTGATACGACAGACTTTTGGTATCAAAGGTTTCAAACATATATTCAGTCCCGTTAAGGAAGATGCATAGGAATATACTCTGTATATAGGACAAAGGTAAATAGTGGAAATTACCAAAATTAGACTCTAACCATAATGAAAAGCACATCTTCTACAGTTCACGGACGAAGATATATACTACGTACCCTATACCTTGTCAGAAATGTTCGAGGCTATGGGAATTAGGTATCCCCAGAAAAGTATCAAGCTGGGAATACCCCAAACGAAGGATGTACAATCCAGCTTCATATCCAAAAAGGCTGCTGTTATAGTAAATTGTGTTTTTGTTGTGACAATTTTGTTGTTCGGTGTTATATCATTCTCAGGTGATAATAGCTACATTAACTCATTACACTCACAATACTTTGATGTCAATACCGTCGACAATGCCTATGAATATGCTGATTTTGCATACCATCAGAGTGAGAAATTTAATATGCAACCTGAACCTGAAGGAAAACAGAAGAGAGACTCAAAGTCCGCGAGCTCCAGCTCTAGCAAGAAACATAAGTCAACCAAACCTCTTGATGAGCCAGTTATAAGATTTTTGCTTGTATTAGCGGGATTAATAGTTCTTAATATGATTGCTATTTGCATTCATCATCTCTTTTTGAAAGCGACCAGGTCAGAAAAGTCATACAGAACAATCGAACAGAACATATCTCCCTTTTAATAACAAACATATCTATAGACTCAATGTAAACAAAAATAATTTAAATGTAGTGGATAGATAAATCATCACAAATCTGTTATCGCAACTAATTGCGGAATTCAGCTCTCAGGGATATATAAATTCCTGGTCTTTTCTTTTCAGATCATTGATTGTTAGACTGTTAGTTGAATAATAGAGACACGACTGAATAAATTTTTTTAAATACAACTGTATACGATAAAGTCAAATATAGAAATAATTGTCGGCCTTCTTGAATTATGTCAACTATTCAAACTCCGTCTTTAGTAAGAAGAATTATTCAGATTTGCTGCTCCATAGTTTGGTGCTTAGTCGCAGCAGGGCCAATATTCGGATTTGCTGCATTGAAACCTGTATTAATCAGTGAAGGGATCTATAGTGAAAGATGTAACGTAGAAAGTGTTAGAAACGATGCGTTTGATTATATATCCGAGAAAATCGCTTGGTATGCAAATGTTGATGCTTTGAATAAGGATTTAACACCTTGTGTAGATCAAGACTTGTCGTTAAATTTGATGTTCACCTTGGCTGCGGTTGTGACGAATGTTGCTGCATTACCGGTTGGATCAATTTTAGATGAATATGGTCCACGAGTATGTGCTGTGATTGGTTCATTTTTGATATTGTTAGCATCTTTAACATTGAAATATGGAAAAGAATTGTCAACTCAATTACCATGGTTTGACGCCTACTTGATCGGATATTCTACATTGGCGTTAGGTGGTCCCTTCGTTTTTATCTCATGCTTCCAACTAGCGAACAGCTTTCCAAAAAACTCGGGGTTGGTATTGGCTCTATTGACTGGTGCATTTGATACATCTCTGGCGTTGTTCTTGATCTATAGAATAATCTATACAAATATGTATAAATTGACCCTAAGCCAATTCTTCACCGCTTATATGATTATTCCAATCTTCATTTTTGTTTGTCAAATAACTGTTATGCCAAAGGAATCCTATAAGACTGTGGGAACGTTGGCAAAAATAGGTGAAACTGCAATAGATGAAACAGGTAAACCTCTTGATCGTGATTTACTTTTACCCCTGGATCGTGAAGATAATGAAGAGCAGTCTATACAAAGCTATGCACCACAACCAACAATAGGAGAAACAACATCGTTATTAATACGGAGAGCATCTACCTCAAGGAGAGAATCAGTAATACTGAGACTATCTTATGCGTCTCGAAACTCAATAAAGTCAGTCTACGAACAAGATGCTGAAGATAAATTAATTGAATCTTCGGGTGGTGTTTTCGGTATTTTGCATGGTTACAATATTGTTGAACAATTGAAATCATATTGGTTTGTATTAATGACATTTTTCACTACTATACAAATGCTTAGAATTAATTACTTCGTTGCAACTATAAGAACCCAAGAATTGTATTTATACAATGGTAACGAGGACCTTGCCATTACCATCAACCACTTTTTTGATTTGGCTTTGCCATTAGGAGGAATAATATCAATACCATTTATTGGGTTATTATTAGATGGCTTAACTACATTGACTATATTGGAAATATTGACAGGAGTTTCGTTGGTTATTGGTATAATGGGCTTATTATCATGGTTGCCTGCAACATACCTTGGTATCATATTATTAGTTGTTTACAGACCTTTCTATTATACAGCAGTATCTGATTTTTGTGCAAAAGTGTTTGGATTTGATACTTTCGGTACTGTTTACGGGGCTATGATTTGTTTTTCAGGTATTTGTAATATCTTGCAACAGGTAATGGATAAGGTAACCCACGAATATTTCAATATGAACCCCATCCCAATCAATGCATTACTTACACTTTTGACCGCCATTTTTGGGTTTGCGTTGATTATGTTTGTTCGAGCACAAGAAATGGACCTAAAAAGAAAAAAATTGGAGGCTGAAGCTCAAGACGCATCGATACGAAGCGTTCCAAATTAGATAAAATCGTTTTTTGTATTTAATAACTAGTATATATTTAAACGGACTTCAAAATTATTTCATATTCAATTTAATTCAATGCTTTTCTTAATTTTCTTCTCTTTTTCTCGTGATCTGCAACCAAATCCGGATCTAATGCCGTCAACTCTGGAAGACTGTTAACCACTAAGCTCGAATCAGAGCTAGAATAATGTACAATATGCTCTTTTAATCGGGCTTTCATATCTTTAATTAGTTCGAGATTTGCTACGTCAACATTCTTGTTCGATAAAACATCATGGTTCTGTCGTTCCTTTTCATTCCCGTATTTGTCAGGGAAATTGGATAGTATTTCATACAATTCATTAGGATTAACTGACATCCTCTACTTCTTACCCTTGGCCTTATCTTCTCTTTCAAGTTGTCTTCTGGATCCTTTAATTAATTCTAAATGACCTACTCTACCTGCAATCAACTTTTCAGTTGAATTCATCAAATGACCTTGTTGGACGTTTGTTAATTTAGTAGTCTGCTTAGCTTGTGACTTCTTTGGCTTGATGATTTTTGGTGTGGCTTTTTTTGGGGTCAACAGTTTCTTGATGACTTTCTTCGGACCCTTAGCTTTCAATTTCAAATTACCTTGAGCCATTTGTAGTGATGGTTTCTATATACTTCAATTCCATATACTACTGACATCTCTTTAGATTATCTTTAAATTTCTAGCGCATCGCGGAAATCGTTTTGCACGACTATTCAAAATTTTTTAAAGGTGACTCCGATTGAATTAATTTTGCGTCAATTATAAATGAATAACATTGACTACATCAAATTTTATTTCTAGTGGTTTGTTAGTCGTTAAGGTATTTCCTACCAAGAGTGCTATTTAGTCAAGTAGTTTTTCGAATCTTTTGTACGTACTGAAAATGAGTAACGACAATTATCTCATTTTACCAGGTCCAAAAGCTTTATCACCTTTTAGGGTTAATAATTTAGTTCAAGAAATTGAAAAAAAATTGAATAAGCCTTCGGTTGTTAAAGAAGTTGTTTCTTCATATGTTCATTATATTTCATTGAAGGAAAAGTTAAGTGACCAACAATTAAGGTTGGTTGATGTCTTGTTACAATATGATTCTCCAGTTGATCTTTCTGATAAGTTAGCTCAAAGATTAATCGATATATCCGCTATCAGCGGTGACGACGCTGGGGCACAGAACAAGCTTACGTTAGAAGATGACACCTATGTAATTAGAATATTACCAAGATCAGGTACCATTTCGCCATGGTCTTCTAAGGCTACCGATATCGCCAACATATGTGGATTGAAAGATAAGGTTGAAAGAATCGAACGTGGTATGAATTTGCTTATCAAAGTTGAACCAGGATTTCCATTGTTCGATTATCTTACGTCCGGTGAGATCTTAACTTCCGTTTTCGATAGAATGACACAAGTTTTATACTTAGGTGATCATTTCCCTAAATACAATGACTTGTTTGCTCATCATTCGCCTAAGCCATTAGTTGAAATTGATTTGATTTCAAGTACTGATAATTTGATTAGGGCCAACAAAGAAATGGGTTTAGCTTTGGACAAGGGTGAACTCGATTACCTTACCAAGGCATTTATTGAAATTATTGGTAGAAACCCAACTGATGTTGAATTATTTATGTTCGCTCAAGTTAACTCTGAACATTGTCGTCATAAAATTTTCAATGCTGACTGGACTATTGATGGTACTGAGAAAGAGTTATCGTTATTTAAAATGATCAGAAACACACATACAAAGAATCCACAGTGCACTATTTCTGCTTATTCTGACAATGCTGCTGTATTTGAAGGTCCAGAAGGTTACGTTTTCACTCCTGATTTTGAAACTAAACAATGGAAATCCATTAAGGAAAAAGTTCACACATTAGTGAAAGTAGAAACCCATAACCACCCTACGGCAGTTTCTCCGTTTGCTGGTGCTGCAACTGGTTCTGGTGGTGAAATCAGAGACGAAGGTGCCGTTGGTCGTGGTTCTAAGTCTAAAGCTGGCTTAGCTGGTTTCTCCGTCTCAGATTTAAACATTCCAGAATTACCACAACCTTGGGAAAGAGATATTGGTAAACCAAACCACATTGCTTCGTCATTAGATATTATTATTGAAGCACCTATTGGATCTGCAGCTTTTAATAATGAATTTGGTAGACCTGCTATTAATGGTTATTTCAGAACTTTGACTACTGAAGTTGAGAACCACAACGGAGAAAATGAGATCAGAGGATTTCATAAACCTATTATGTTAGCTGGTGGTATGGGTGCAATTAGACCTGATTTAGCTTTAAAAGACACTAAGATTACTCCAGGTGCCAAGTTAATTGTTCTTGGTGGTCAATCCATGTTAATTGGTTTAGGTGGTGGTGCAGCCTCATCGATCTCATCGGGTGAAGGTTCGGCTGATTTGGATTTTGCCTCTGTTCAAAGAGGTAATCCCGAGATTCAAAGAAGAGCCCAACAAGTCATCGATGCGTGTGTCTCCCTAGGAGGTAAGGGTAGTCCAATTCAATCTATTCATGACGTTGGTGCTGGTGGTTTATCTAATGCCTTACCAGAATTAGTCCATGATAATGACTTAGGTGCTAAGTTTGAATTGAGATCTATTTTATCTTTAGAGCCAGGTATGTCCCCAATGGAAATCTGGTGTAACGAGTCTCAAGAAAGATATGTTTTAGGTGTTGCACCAGAAAACTTAGACATGTTCAGTAAGATTTGTGAAAGAGAAAGAGCTCCATTTGCAGTTGTTGGAGAAGCCACGGAAGAATTAAGATTAATATTAACTGACTCATTATTAAAATCAACACCAATTGATTTAGACATGTCTGTTCTATTTGGTAAACCACCTAAGATGTCAAGAACTGCGATCACCCAGCCATTACATTTAAAACCATTTTCGACGCAACAGTTGAAATTAGAACAATCAATTGAAAGAGTTATACAATTACCTTCAGTTGGTTCAAAGAATTTCTTGATTACTATCGGTGATAGATTTATCACAGGTTTAGTCGACCGTGATCAAATGGTCGGTCCATGGCAAGTTCCTGTAGCAGATGTTGGTGTCACTGCTACTTCATTAGGTGAGACGATTCTTTCGACAGGTGAAGCTATTTCTATGGGTGAAAAACCAACCTTGGCTTTGATTTCTGCTGCGGCGTCTGCTAAGATGTGTGTTGCTGAATCTTTAATGAATATCTTTGCAGCAGACATTCCAGCATTAGACAGAGTTAAATTATCAGCTAATTGGATGTCTGCGGCATCCCATGATGGTGAAGGTGCGAAATTGTACGAAGCTGTTCAAGCTATTGGTTTAGACTTATGTCCATACTTAGGTATTTCTATTCCAGTTGGTAAAGATTCTATGTCAATGAAGATGAAATGGGACGACAAAGAAGTTACTGCTCCATTAGCTTTAACTGTTACTGCGTTCGCTCCTGTTGATAATACTTCTAACACGTGGACTCCACAATTGCAAAATACCCGCGATGAAACTACTTTAGTCTTGGTTGATTTAGCGGCTAATACAATGAAGTCCTTAGGTGGCTCAGCATTAGCACAAGTTTATAAAAAAGTGGGTGATTCAGCTCCAACCGTACACTCCAACTCTACATTCAAGGCTTTCTTACAAACCTTAGTTGTTTTACATAAACAGTTCAATGTTTTGGCATACCATGACCGATCAGAAGGTGGTTTGGTTACGACTATTTTGGAAATGGGATTTGCAGGAAGATGTGGTGTTGACATGGAAATCAAGGGCGATGACTTATTAACTGAATTATTTAACGAAGAATTGGGAGCAGTTTTCCAAATAAAATCAAATGAATATGAACAATTTGTTAAGATTTTTGAAACTAATGGTCTTTCGAAGGATTACATTTCAACTATTGGTAAGCCAAGCTTCCAATCCAAGGATCAACATATCAACATTAAGTTTAATGACGAGGCTGTTTACAAAAAGTCCCGTAGTGAATTGCAACAATTATGGGCCAACACTTCGTACCATATTCAAAAATTGAGAGATAATCCAAAGACTACCCAAGAAGAATACGACTCTATTAAGGATAACAACGATCCTGGTTTATCTTATCAATTGACTTACAAGGTTTCTGACGATTTAGGTGTTTCCAAGTTAGTCACAAGACCAAAGGTTGCAATCTTGAGAGAACAAGGTGTTAACTCGCAACAAGAAATGGCGTGGTGCTTTCAACAAGCCGGGTTTGATGTTGTTGATGTTCATATGTCAGATATCTTAAGTGGTAAGGTCACCTTGGATGATTTCGTTGGTTTAGCTGCCTGCGGTGGTTTCTCATATGGTGATGTCTTAGGTGCCGGTGCTGGTTGGGCTAAATCTGTATTGTTCAGCGAAAGAGCACGCAACGAATTCAAGAGATTCTTCCAGGATAGAGAGGATACCTTTGCATTCGGTGCCTGTAACGGGTGCCAATTCTTTAGCAGAATCGCGGAGTTGATTCCTGGTACTGAAGACTGGCCAACATTCGAAAAAAACTATTCAGAACAGTACGAAGCTAGATTCGTGATGGTTGAAGTTGCCGACGATTCAAGCAATTCGATTTTCTTGAACGGAATGAAGGGTTCTAAGTTACCCATTGCCGTTGCGCACGGTGAAGGTAGAGCATCCTTTAAGTCTGATGACCAGATACAACAATTCATCAGTAACGACATGACTGCTATCAGGTATGTCGACAACTACGGTAATGTGGCTAAGAGCTATCCATTCAACCCCAATGGTTCACCAGAAGGTATTGCAGGTATATCTTCACGAAACGGTAGGGTTTTGGCCATGATGCCACATCCAGAAAGAGTCTGTAGAAAGGAAGGTAACTCGTGGTACCCATCAAAACAGGGTGAAGAATGGGGTGGCCATGGTCCTTGGATCAGATTGTTCAGATCTGCCAGAAAATGGGTTGGTGACAACCATTGATTTATGTATAATAAGTATTGATTCTATAGAAATATGTTTAATCGTTTAATAAAAATATCGCATACAAGAAACCCCATATACGTATTATGGCCTCTGGCCTCATATTAGAGTAGTACTGAGGTGACTATTTCTCTGGGGTCTATTGAGACTGCTGCAGATTCGATAAATTCCAGCTTACATAAAACCCTCACGAGAATTTCATAATCAGATAATTTTTTGAATTTTTGAAAGTCGTGTGTAGTACAGAACAGTTTTTTTTTCATTCGACCTTGACGGAAAAGTTTTTCACATTTTGCCGGTGAAAAATACTTCGTGTTCTTCTTTTTGCTTTATACAACAAATCATAAATAATACAAAATGGTTAACGCAATCTTATCCAAGAAGAGAAAGTTAGTGGCTGATGGTGTCTTCTACGCCGAATTAAACGAATTCTTTACCAGAGAATTATCTGAACAAGGTTACGCCGGTGTCGAAGTCAGAAAGACCCCAACCAAATTAGAAGTTATCGTTAAAGCCTCTAACACCCAAGGTGTTTTAGGTGAACAAGGTAGAAGAATCCACGAATTGACCTCTTTGATCTGTAAGAGATTCAAGATCTCCCCAGAAGGAATCGTCATCTACGCTGAAAGAGTCGAAGAAAGAGGTTTATCTGCTGCAGTCCAAGCCGAAGCCTTAAAGTCCAAGTTATTAAACGGGTTACCATTGAGAAGAGCCGCTTACGGTGTCTTGAGATTCGCTATGGGTGCTGGTGCCAAGGGTGTTGAAGTTGTCATTTCTGGTAAATTAAGAGCTGCCAGAGCCAAGTCTCAAAAGTACGCCGACGGTTTCATGATCCACTCTGGTCAACCAACCAAGGAATTCATCGACATTGCTATCAGACACGTCTTAATGAGACAAGGTGTTTTAGGTGTCAGAGTCAAGATTATGAGGGACCCAGCTACCAACAAATTTGGTCCAAAGTCGTTACCAGATGCTGTTAAGATTTCTGAAGCCAAGGATGAAGATGAAATCATTCCAGCTCCAACTGTCAAGTCTTACAAGACTACGGCTGAAGAACCAGTTGAAGAAACTGCTTAATTTGATTAGGTAATGTATATTTCAATATAATTCATTATTTATATTATTGTAGGTATGTACAGTCTGGTATAGCTTTCCACTAAATATGGCACATTTGACTCGGCGGGTAAACGTCCGGACGCCCGAGACGTAAAAATATCTTGGTGAAAGTGATCACTCCTCGGCAAAAAGGAGATATTTCTTATCGGGGAAAAAGCTCGGAAAAACTCCGAGTCCGCTGATCAACGGCAGTTAAACTCCAGATAAGAATCATCGATTATAAATAGTGGAGGAAGGTCTTTCAAATTATACCTGGACGTTCTTTTCTGCTCGTCATAAAGATACAAAATACATAATGAACAGCCAACAAAACTTTTTACCATTATCGACAGATATTTCTGAACCATTTATAATTCCAAATGTTTCGCCAATAAGTGTCGTCAGAGATGAAACACCAAAACCACAAATTGTTAAGAAGCAGCTTTAAGGATTCACTTCAGAAAACCTGCGTTCCCGTGGGGTTCAATACGGGAATGCAACGTTCATTACGTTAGTTACTCGTCTAATTCTTGCATAGTTTTCGCTCCATTTTTCTAGATAGGAAGAATGGGTGACGATATCTTGAAAATTGACGAATCTTAAGAGATTCTTTTTTGGTGACTACGATGACATTATGATTCACGATCGAGCCATAGAATGGCTGAATATGTATAGTTATATAATTATTTATTATTTTAAATTGAATAAATCGAGCATAAAAGCGATTTTTACCTGTAGGAGAATAGTGAGACCAGGTTGACTCCAAGTGGTGCAATTTTGTCTGAATAGTGTGTAGCAGTGCGTAACTTTCTGTGTCGAGCACGGACCTACCAAGAACCCGACAATCCGTAGATGGAAAGGAGGGCTCAGATAGGGTGTTCAGTTGTCTTCGCGATGTGCTTATCTATTAATGACCATGCTAATGGTTTGTGATTGAACGGATGTGGTCATTCGACTGTCAAGTGCTAGTTAGTAACACATTCATTTGGAGAGTATGGCTGACCTCTGTATGTGAAACCTGAACGTTAAGGGGGATATGCCTCAATGATTTTATGTCACGGAATCAGGTTTGAGTCGATATCTTTTCGTTCTTCTAGAATAGTCTACAACAGGTTGTAATTAAAATTTCATTACTCATATTATTCGCATATACTGTCATATATATGGATATACGGATATATGGACATACGAAGAACTAATCCTAGCATCTAAATAATCTATTTTCAGTAAAATTCGTTGTATTTTTTAGTATAGTAACTGGTGGACAAACCACCCAAGACCAACAACACAATTGGTAGTGGCTTCTTGAACTTGGTAGGAATTGCCCTGCCCAAACCGGCAACCAATAACGTTGTTGACGTACCCAAAGCTATCTCTAAACCGTAGTCAGCGTTTTGTTTCAATAAGTATCCTGCTGTTCCGTACAAGATAGAAATAGTACCTCCGGCAATTAATGATGGAAGCGATCCTTTACGGACATAACCCATGATTCCTCCAACAGCACATAATCCTGATAATGTAAATGCTGGATGTTCCATTTTGTTTAACTATTAACTTTAAACTGGTTAATGTTTCTTAATCGTGAGTACTTTTATACTATTATATTGAGGCAGAAACCCTCAACCGGTACAAAACCGGATATATAAAATATTGTGAGATGTTGTTATATTGTATGTTCCCGGTACAATACCGGATCTAAGATTGACTTGCTTTTACGCGGTTTAAAAGTTTTCAAACACCAAGCATTATTACTGGATGGATGGGTCCTCTACCTGAGAAAGACATGGTATCAAGAGACAACAATTACCAACGACAACATTTTCATCCTTGTAGCATGCTTATAGTCCCATGATGTAGGCACAGTAGTATATGTAAATTATTGTAAAAATTTCATTATTCTACTTTAGTACTTGACCAGGTGTGAAATTTATCAAACGGCCACTATATTAAAATAATAATGAGCGTTTAATAAATGGATAAAAGACGGGAAAAAAATTATTGCTATTGAGCTCCAAGAAGCTAATTAGTCAACAAGTTAAACCATTAATCAATTGTTTACTGAAAGTATATTTGATATTGAATAGATAATCAGTATGAATATTTCTTCTATGCTATCAAACGATAGTAATACGTCTCCGCTGGGCACTGGGGGGATCTTGGCCAATAGTAATGGAAATAACAACTTGGGAGGCGGCGATGGGGAAGCTGGTAATGAAATAAGCATGAGAGACAACGGAAACCATATTAATGGAATCGCCAGCGTTGGTGGAAATGCTAATGAAGACCAAGAATCGACCACAAATGGTAAATCCAAAAGAACTGATGATTCGGGTCATACGGTGAATATCGTCGAATCTATCATACCGAAACCAATCAGACTCACGCATTCGAGTATAGAATCGGACGAAGAAGACGTTGGTAATAACTACAATAGCATAATTTTCAACGATCTGGATCAAATAGTTCAGGCGTACTTAGAAACTTTTGAAGACAAGGTAAATACAATCAACAAGATAGACCTGCTATTAATAAAGAGCAATAATATGAGGGTATTGAACCAGGAGGAAGCGAATTTGAATACTCTAATTAAGAAATCTAGTGAAATTTCAGAAAATTATGTGGACAGAGTGGTTACTGAAGATATTTCGTCTAAGGCGAATATCTTGAATGGCAAAGATTCCATGGGTAAAGAATTCAAATGGGGCTCGACTAGAGACTCGAAGAAACGCGAACTTGAGTTGGAAGTGGATAACGCCAACAAGGCCGATATTGCAACAAAGAAAGGTGGAAATAAATCGAAGCAGAATACGACCAAGTCTACACCGACCAAGAAATCGAAAACTAAACCTAAGAGAAAGCAACTGGCAACAGATGAGACTCTAGAAGAAAATCAACTAGGCAAGAAAAGAAAGACTCGTGCTGGTTCGATATCTGGGGTTGGAAGTGATGAAAAACTGGCGAATGGTAAAGTTAAATTAAAATTAACCTTGAAGGAACAAGCAGACGAGGATTCGGCTAATGCGGATGCTGCATCAAAAGTAACCACAAAAGAACAGAAAATCATCACTAAGCAATACGACAATACCTATGTTTCTATCTGGAAAGATTTATCTAGAAAAGATGGTCCTAAAGTAAGTAGGTTGATGCAACAATCTACTCAAGCAAAGATGATTAACCTCAAGAAAACATCCATTTTGGCAGCAAGAGAAGCTAAAAGATGGCAATTGAAGAATAATAGAAACCAGAAGGATTTAACTACAAAAGCAAGACGAGCCATGAGAGAAATGTTTAATTTCTGGAAGAGGAACGAAAGAATAGAAAGAGAATCGCGTAAGAAACATGAAAAAGAATTACTAGATAAAGCTAAGAAGGAAGAAGAAGAAAGGGAATCTAAGAGACAATCTAGAAAATTAAACTTCCTCATTACCCAAACAGAATTATATTCACATTTCATTGGTAAAAAGATAAAGACAGACGAGTTTGAGGGTACGGATTCCGATCCTAATGTTAATCTTAAATCCGCCAATCATCACTATGATAAATATTCAAATGTAGATGGTGAAAGCAAAGATTTCAACTCAATTGATTTTGACAATGAGGACGAAGAATCCTTAAACAAAGCTGCTGCAGTCAATGCTCAAATTGCATTGGAAGCAGCTAAGACAAAAGCTCAAGCATTTGACACAGATCCTCTTAAGAATCCAGACACTAATGGTGAGGAAATGAATTTCCAAAACCCTACCTTATTGGGAGACATAAACATTTCTCAACCGGATTTATTGAAATGTACTTTAAAGGAATACCAGGTTAAAGGATTGAATTGGTTAGCTAATTTATACGAGCAAGGCATCAATGGAATTTTAGCGGATGAAATGGGTTTGGGTAAAACTGTGCAAAGTATATCAGTTTTGGCATATTTAGCCGAAACTCATAATATTTGGGGTCCATTTTTAGTGGTCACTCCAGCGTCAACCTTACATAATTGGCAACAGGAAATCAGCAGATTTGTTCCCGAATTTAAAGTTATTCCTTATTGGGGAAATGCTAAAGATCGTAAAGTATTACGAAAATTCTGGGATCGTAAGAATTTTAGATACGGTCGAGATGCGCCATTTCATGTTTTGGTCACATCTTATCAGTTAGTCGTTGCGGATGCTGCATATTTTCAAAAGATGAAGTGGCAATATATGATTTTGGATGAAGCACAGGCAATTAAATCATCACAATCATCAAGATGGAAATCATTGCTTTCATTTTCATGCCGTAATAGATTATTATTGACCGGTACACCAATTCAAAACTCGATGCAAGAATTATGGGCATTGTTGCATTTTATTATGCCATCATTATTTGACTCTCATGATGAATTTAGTGATTGGTTTTCGAAGGATATTGAAAGTCATGCACAATCGAATACAGAATTAAATGAACAACAATTGCGTAGATTACATGTTATCTTGAAACCGTTTATGTTAAGGCGTATAAAGAAGAACGTTCAAAGTGAACTAGGAGAAAAGCTCGAGATTGATCTCTTTTGTGATTTAACTCACAGACAAAAGAAATATTATCAAATGTTAACGTCTCAAATTTCAATAATGGATTTGTTGGATTCCGCAAGTAATAGTAGTGATGATAGTGCACAATCCTTAATGAACTTGGTTATGCAGTTTAGAAAAGTTTGTAATCATCCAGACTTATTTGAACGAGCCGATGTAAAATCCAGTTTTTCCTTCAGTAGGTTTGCCGAAACAAGCTCCTTTTTAAGAGAGACGAATGAATTGGAAATGTGTTATAGTACAGAAAACTTGATCAAATATAACTTACCAAAGTTAGTTTTTAATGAAATTTTGCAACCAAATTTCAATAATAACGTTGGATCTCAAAAGAAAATCAATAGTATGTTCAATATTTACGATCCATCGAATATTACTGATGATGAGTTGGAAAACTTTGGTTGGCTCAGATTCATTGATCAGTCGCCACAAGAGGTAAAGCGTATCTCGAAACAAACTTTCATTGAACGGGCAATTGATCATATGGAATATACTGATATAAATTATGAAAGAGTAAACAGATTGAAGTATTTATATGACGAAAATGATGACTCTTTTATTCCTAATTCTAAATTATTTTTGGTCAACGAGTTGCAGAACGATCATGCCTTAATAAGTAACTCTACATATTTGAAAGAATTGTATACGGTCAAAGATGAAGTTTATGAAGATATGGTAATTAATAATTTGAAGCCAGCAGCTGATCCATTAGTAAAAGCTCCTCCAATTGATATTGTTTGCAGTAATATATCATTCGTAAATGATTTGCAAGACGTATTATTTGATGCTAAAATAAGATCCAGCTTAATGCCATTATCATTCAATAGAGAATTAGATTTGCTTGAAAGTAATACAGCAATAACCAATTATCCAAAGTCGAATATGCTTCCAAGCCCAGTCAATAAATTTATTGACTATTCTAATATAAGAATGCCATCGAGGAATAGGTTTATAACAGAATCAGGAAAATTGTCCAAATTGGATGAATTACTTGTGGATTTAAAGCTGGAAGACCATAGAGTTTTAATCTATTTCCAAATGACCAAGATGATGGATTTGATGGAAGAATACTTAACTTTTAGACAACATAAATATATTAGATTAGACGGTTCATCGAAATTAGATGATCGTCGTGATCTTGTACATGATTGGCAAACCAAGCCAGAGATTTTCATATTCTTGTTATCAACCAGAGCCGGTGGATTAGGTATTAATTTAACAGCAGCAGATACTGTTATCTTTTATGACTCCGATTGGAATCCTACCATTGATTCTCAAGCTATGGATCGTGCGCATAGATTAGGCCAAACACGTCAAGTAACCGTTTATAGATTATTGACAAGCGGTACAATCGAAGAAAGAATGAGAGATAGAGCAAAGCAAAAAGAACAAGTTCAACAAGTGGTTATGGAAGGTAAAGCAACAATTGCCAATAAGGAGGAATCGGGTAATAAGAAGAAGGATGTTGCTTTCCTCTTATTAGGTAATAATGAATCATCTCCTACTGTCTCAAAAGATAACAATGAAGAGAAGCAAGATTCACAGGATTCTAAAAAGCCACACACTAAAAACCTTGAAGATATGTATCACGAAGGGGAAGGTGAATTTTCTGGTAATGTTACGCCATCTCTCTAAACTATTGTCTATATATGCATATGCTTACTCTCGTCTACATTCACTTGTAAAATAAATAAATAAATTTAAAAAGTTCTATATATCAGATACTTTGTTATTCAAAGTATGTTCTAGTTCATTCAAAAATGCTTTGCTGTTCGGATTCGCATTTTCAAAAACTTCATTAGTATTAGTGTTATTATTGTCACGAATAGTATTATTCGTATTATTCGTATTATTCGTATAGTTCAAAGTATTATCAACCAGTGATTTTAACTTCAAGTTTTCATTCTCATTTTCTAAGTTGTAAATTCTATTAAAACTTTCCTCTAACTTTAATTTTAAATCTTCTTTAGATAGACTCTGTTTCTCGGTCCCGACTTCATCTTCAATACTCTCTTCGTGGTCATCGTCATAAGATGTTATTTGCGTTGATGCTAACAATTCCGATAATCCACTTATATTTGAGTTCATTGAATTCAAAGAATATCTATTATTAGATGAACTTCTTAAGGTATTAAGTAGCTTTTTATGGCTTTGATTATTTGATAATGAGTCCAACGTTGCTTGATTATAAGTTTCATTGTAATTGTTGGTTGGGAGCATATTTATATAATTATCATCATATGAAACTGTTCCCGGATTCTTATTAACATTTATATTGCCATGTAATGATGAATTCGAATCAGAAGAAAATCTATTATTAATGTTCGTTTTCCTCTGATCAGGCTCTTCAAGTACAGTTAATAAACCTAATTGCAAACCTGTGGATAATCGTTTATATTGTGTTTCTGATCCGTTAACCTTACTATTTAATGGTTTAGAAGGCAAACTCGAATCTGAGAACGGCGATGGTTGTATAGTAGGATTTGGAATAGAAGGCGATAAATGACGCATAGGTAAGGAATATCTTTTTTTAATTGAGTTAGAGTTGACAGTATGGAACGATTTTAAGTTAAATTCTCCGTTGGAATTAGAATTTCTTTTGGAAGACGATACTGATGATCGTGGTGAACTTTTCATAGATGAAACGTCATTGACTTTGTCATATAACTCATTGTTTATTTCGCCTAAGTTCAAGTGATATATTTCTTTAATAGAATTCAACTCATCTCCAAATTGCTTAAATATCATTGACTTTTCATTCATTTCATCTATGCTGTCCAAGCGTGATATTGATTGATTGTATTTTTTAAAATAGGTCAAATTTGTTGTTATATTTGTTAGTTTGTTGATCAAATTATTCATATTTGTATCATTAATAGAATCGAAATCAGAATGTTGCCGTTCGTTATTTGTCTCCAATACATCCTTATTATTGATATATTCTTGTTTCGACTCTACCTTATTTATTTTCTCAAACTTTTCAAATATTAAATTGAAATTCTTTAATATATTTGTATGCTCATCGAATAATTCTTCGATCACTAATAAATTTTCAAAGAACAGAAAGTCATTTTGTAGAACATTGTCCACTTCATATTCGGTTATATTAAATTGATCCCAAACTTGAAATAAAAAGAAGCTTTTGGTAGGCGATTCATTCAAAGTTAACAATTGGCAGACTAAGAATTTTCTCAATTTATTGAACTTATTTAATTTGAATGTTAATTCATCTATAGTTATTCTCTCATTGAAATGATTAACCTCATTTGATGAGTCGGCTTCGTACTTCGCCGTCAAAGTGCATATATTAATATTGTTTATGTGACAGTATTTTTCAAATATTGGACCGTTCATAAAGGGCATGAGTTTGATAATCGAACTTTTTAAATTAAAATTTAGGAAATTTAAAGTGTTGTCTAAATTTTCTTTCATGTCATGAACTTTGTTCTTTGATACTGTTGAATTCTTCATAAATCCAAATAACTCCATTTCTTTGATTTTAATTAGATTCATAATCAATTTTTTGTTTACTTTATAATTATTTGTTAAGAAATCGTTTAGCATGTTTAACACCTTGGTGGATTGGATTCTCAAATTGATCCTTTTAAAATGGGTGAGTCTAACAGAAATAATAAGTAATATCTTGAACATTTTGAACTTATTCTTGCTTGATATTTTCGAATTAAGACCTTTCAAGGATTGCTTCAATAAGAAAATTATCATACGAATTATTTGAATTAGCATTCCTGAATTATATAGCTTGTCCGAAAATTTCAATTGATATTTCTTATTTAGGATATGTAATTCCGTGCCATCAAAATTCAATCTCTTAACATATTTTGTGTGTAGTCCATTAGGATTATTTATACTGAATATCAAATTATTTAACGATTGTTCATTTTTTGACAAAATCATGGAATCATCCAACAAATTAGATATTATTAAATTGTATTTGAATTTTTCCCAAAATTCATTCTGAATATTATGCAACGATAAATACTTCTTTATAAACTTCTGAAAATTTTCGGTAGATGGTCTTATTACATGGCCATTATTTAAAGTGTAATAATACATGAAATCAGCATCAGCCGGCCTTTCTTTCAAATATTCCAGGTTCTCGTTATACAAAGTGGGTGATGCAACCTCTTGTAAATTTCGACTATGTTGGTAAGGTTGATTCAAGTTGTGATTTGACAATGATGGTGAGGATGTAGCTTCTTCAATGCCCCAATCACTCACCTCTATTCCATTGCTAGAAAAATAATTTGATAGAGGGTTAAATCTATCAAAGTTCATATCAGCATTAAATCATTTAATCTAACAAATGTAAAATTATCGATAAAAAATCGTTAAAAAATCCTAGGAAAATACAGAAGCTGATTTCCAGTAATTAATTTAAACTTATTAAACAGTTTAGAGTAGAGTATTAGACGACTTTCTAGTAGACATGAATGTCTAAATCAAGTTTTATTTACTTTTGTTTTGGTTTTGATTTTGATTCCCCAAATGAGGTATGCACTCCGTATTATATATGCAGTATGATAATTTGCTATTGCAAAAAGGACGTTAATGATCTAGACGATGATATACCAATACATATACACTAGGTAACCCAATTAGTCAATGGCATACCATGTTACAGTTATTTCATGGCAGTTATTTTTATTTATTGCTTTAGTATTTAAAAAGCCTTAAAACTAATGATTAGATAAAACGAGTACCGAGGTAGATTAAAATTAATGCAACTAGACGAACCAGTGGAAAAATCAGGCCATATCGCAGAGTATATATAGTGTGTGTGAATGTGATAGTGAATTTCTTATACTACATGTTGATGATAGATTAAAGGTATGGTCAAATGAAGCTTAGGAAATCGAATGTTCCTCATATAGCAGAGCATAGTAGAGACATATAGGACATTTCAATCGTATAAATACCAGATCCCTGGTGTTTAGTCGAGACCCGTTCTGTTAATCACATAAAATTTTAATATAACCATTATCAGATGAATAATTTCTGAGACGATAATAAATTGTGCAGTACTACTAAAAATATCATATGATTTTGTAATCTTATTGTCATTACTATGTAAATGTCGAACTTATCAATTATGGATCAATGGATAACACTATATGTAAGATGTCCTGAGTGAATATCCGTATTCCATTTATAGATGTTTTATTCATTAAATACATAATAGTAAAAGGAGTAGCATTAAGTATTAAACACCGTATTATAGATATAATTCAAATTGATTTTGTTGAATGACAAATAAAAGTAACGAGAGAATATATATGGCTTTTGTTTAAAAAAATCCGGGGCCCGCACCCATTCCACTTAACCAATCATCTTGAATGCTATCCATGCCTGATTCATTATTGAAGGTGGTGGAATTTAAAATAGTGGAAGTATTTGCATCCAAATTACCCAGCATGTTTTGTTGCTGTTGAATATAATTCAATCTTTCTTGCCGCAACTGATATTGCATATTAAATTCATTCCGTTGCTGAGCTGTTAAATTAGGATCATCCTTATTAATATCGCCAGAATTGTTTTGAGTTGCATTTGTATTGATATTTCCGGATGCATTTTTTGTACCGCTACCCGCTAGGTATTGAGCGTTTGAACCCTTATTTTGTTGCTGCTGTTGCATCATTAAATGTTGTCGTTGTTGTTGCTGTTGCTGTTGTTGTTGCAAAAGTAACTGCTGTTGTTGACGTTGCGAAACTTGTGGTGTATTTGAATTCGAATCATTTGGTTTTCTTTGTTCCATTTGTTGATTCTGTGGTTGTTGTGGTTGTTGTAGGGATGGCTGTTGCTGTGGTTGCTGTTGTCGTTGCTGTTTCATGAGCATAAACTGTCGCTTCTGGATATTATTTTGGTTCTCCATCATCATCAAGTTTAATTGATAGTCATTGATAGCATCATTATTAACGATTTTTTGTTGTGGATGTCCTAGTTGTGAAGGTTGCAGCGATTGAACTTGTTGAAATGGCCTTTGTTGATGTTGTTGTGACATTTGGGATTGCGGTTGCAGTTCCGGTTGCAGTTGCGGTTGCGGTTGCAGTTGCAGTTGCAGTTGCAGTTGCAGTTGCAGTTGCAGTTGCGGTTGGCCATTTACCATTAACGGCGATTGCAATTGTTGCTGTTGTTGTTGTTGTTGTTGTTGTTGCTGTTGAAATTGAAGCCTCATTTGCTGTAGTTTCAATTGCTGTTGATATTGGGCCATGTTCACATTAGATCCTTGTCTTACAGTCGGAGGTAGCATGGGGTTTTTCTTCATATTAGGATTGACCTGGTTCAATGATTGATTCATATGGGGGTTGGAATCCGCCTGCATCGACCAAAGTGATGACCACCATTCCAACAAGAATGTGTCAGAATGGTCCAAGGTCATCTTGTAATCCGTGTCATCGTGGTTTTCATTCACTAACCTCCCATTAGTCGGAACATTACTTTCAATCAAAAGCGACTTTGCTGAATCCTCCAATCCATTCGCCCTCAAGTATTCATACAAGTACGCTAGCAATAGCTGGTGGGTGTCATTCGCATATTTGTCGCTGACGGTATGGCCTTCTTTCTCATTACCCTCCTTATGTTGCCCTCTATTTCGTTCGTCCTTCATTGAGACTCTTCGACCATTCTTACCATTGGGTATTTCATAAGACAGGGTCTGCTGCTGTTTCTGTTTCGGTTGTTGCGTGTAGTTGAGATGTGGTGTTCTATCCGTAGTATTTATCAGTGGAGACAAATTAAACTCCATAATACTGTATCAGACGACCCAAAATTAAATCTTCTATGCCGTTTTATCTCTATATCAAATAGACCTGTTATCTAATATACAACAAATAGTCCCGAAATGTAATATAGTTATTTCGGAAATTAATGATGAAAATATACGCAGTTTCTTCCCTTTGACTTTTTAGATGTCTAATTGGAGCTTAGGTAGGCAATAGAATTAAGAATTCTGGAAAACTTTATAGTTGTCTAATATATATGGTACTATTGAAGAATACAATTGTCCCGATCCCTAAATTTTCTTCCTGAAATGCATCTAGAATATTATAAATTGTTATAAAGCTTGATTCTGCGGAGGATGCGAGACTATCGAAGAGCGATGTTTTTATGTGCAGGGTGGATAAGGGGAATCTTCCAATAATAATAGACGACTCTATTAAGGTCTAGTTCGTATCCAACTCAGTAGCTTGTACGTATTGAAACACCCATGGGCCGCTAATTCTACACTTTTTGGTATCTGTGTTTATCGTTAATTTTACATTCCGCATTCTCAGAATGCTCTATTGTCGTAGACCAGTAGAAGAACCATCGGATTTAATGTATTTGCATTCTCACTAGAAACTATCGATAACATTTGTCGGTTTTGAAGTTCGGCGGTGGTTACAGACGAGTTAAAAAAAGACGAAAATTGACTGTATCGTGTATTGAATGTAGGTTTCGACGCCATAAAAGTATATTCTGATATCTACATCAGACAATAGAATTAGGACATTGGGTCATTCGCGTTAGTTGTGATTCTGCAACAATTATGGTGGTAATTGCTTCGTTGAACGAGAATGCTGGGGATGAAGTTCGATTCAGTGAGTCGCACGTATTAAAATTTCAGAATGAGACATAAATAGCTTTGAATAAAAGGCAATGAACCTAAAAGCTATTCAGGAGTCAAGCTTACAGTTTCTTCTTCATGACTCAATAATACACGGATGCCCTTCTATACCTATTACCGTGCATCAATTTTTCACGAAATTGACACCTGGTTCGCACATTGACATCAATCAGAGCTTGATCAATAAGTCGTACGACGAGAAGACTTATCGTCATCTAAAGCAACAATATGTGCAAAACAAAAGGAAAGAGTTACAGGGTATGCCATTTTTCACACCTTATTTGTCGAACAGTCGCTTTCGAGAACTAGTTGTGGACCTATATTCGCCGTTCGTATCGCATATGAAGACAAACCGGTTGTTCAGTCGTAACCCGAATAACTTATTCAGTTACTTGGTGAGATATTATAACTACTCTTTCCAACAGAGATTACAAGACAAAGGATTGAAGGGAATTTTCCAGTTGATGCATAATTATTCAAACCGTGCATCCATCGGGTTTCTTGTGGATGCAAATTGGTTGAATTTTAATTTGGGCACGTCGAATCTCCCACATACCTATGTTTTCAATTTAAGGAAACCAGAGTCGCTTAATTTGTCAAAATTCCAAGATTATAGGGCCTTTGAAAATGTCTATAGTCTTGAATATCAATTCAAGATGAACATATTGTTGATTGATCAATTTTCAAACTCATTATCTAAGAACAGGTCTGATAATAAAACTAAGTTTCTTATAATCGGTGAAAATTCCCAAAATTTGGAGTCTTTGGGGTATAAAATAATAAAAATATCAAACGGTAGATCGAATATAAGCGATTTATTGTCCAAATACAACGCAAATCTAAGTAATTTTGATATACAATTAGACACGTTATTAAATATCTATCAAAGCTTGTTGCTGAAAGATATTATCGTCGTGAATGATTTAGAAGAACTATCTTCACTATTGAAATTATTGACCTCGATGATAAAAGCAGATTAGACGTGAACTTGAGGGTCTCGTATTTCCCAAAACTTGAACTGTATCCGGTACCACAGTGAAACATGGCCTGATAAGTCTACTTATATCGTTTCCGCTTCGAACTACACTAATAGAAACTAATAAATAGTTATAACAATAATATATGATTTGTGCTGATGTGATTCATTTTTAATTTCTCCCGTCCCATTGAGCTATAAACTATTGACTCACCTGTGAATTAATGCCTTTGATAATAGCAAGCTCATACCTTCCTAAAAGATCCAAATGGTAATTCTGGTATTTTGCCGATTTTAATTTCTTTTGTCTTCTCTTCCAAAAATTCTGGAGCGTATTCGTCGTCGTCAAATATTGGTATCAATCTATTTGTACTTTGTTCGAATTCATAATAGATTCCATGAATCATTAGATTATCTAATTTAAAGAATATCATCGATAAATATTGCAAAATTGGTCTTAATTGATGAATGATGTATGTTGTAACCAAATTATCAATATTCATTTTACTTACTCCATTCGGATCGCCAACCAAATCACATTTGCAGTTGGTATCTCCACGATGAAAGTGGTTATGTAAAGTATGGGGCTGACCTTTATAAATCGGATAATTCTTGTAATTGAAGGTTGTCTGTTTTATAGGGATACACACTTCCCTGTCGGCTTGTAATTTACCCAATACGAAACCTATTAAAATGTAAAAAGTAGCTTCATCGTTCATGTCTTGAATTTCCTCATCTTCGTTCAACGGGAAGAATAGGTCGCCCAATTTTTCCAAAACTAATGAACAACCCCAGCATTGACAAGTATGCAACAACGATTCATAAAACGCTGGTTTATAGTAAATAAATGAGGTTAAAAAGTCTGGTAATTGTAAGGTTTTCAAATTTGAAATTAGCCTCAGATGGTTTGAGGTAAAAAAGCAAAGGAAGAAGGCCTCCATCAACCTTTCATTTAATTTATTTAAAACCATACTTGTCATTCCCATACCACTATCAAACATCTTAAAACCCGGAGTAGAAAAATCTATAGTCAACCTAGATAAATTACCTAGCGTTTTAACAAAACCTCCTAGAGGTGTCAAAATATTCTCTAGGATTTGATGAGGTCTTAACCACTCTAGATTTGGAAATAGCTCTAATTCAAAACTCATCAAGTTTGGTAAACCCTTCTTTGAAACCAGATAAAAAGCCAAATCTTTGAAGAACTTGGAAAAACAATTGCAATTATAATTTCCACGCTCAACGCAGTCTATTTTTAAGTATAAGTGCGTTAGATAAGTCAAATCAATCTTATCAGAGATGACTTTAAACAGTAACCTCTTATCCATTTTTTGAATGTAATTTTGAAATTCTGAGTTGTTTGCATGACTATGATTAACCGAACCGAATATCTCATTCTCTTCAGAAAGTATACTTTCATTATGACAATGAAACACAGTTATTCCTTTTAATTTTAATTTTGAATCCTCATCATCTTCATTAACTAACTTTATATTCCTTAATATCTCTAAGCCAAACTGACTATTTGTACTACAAGTTAAAGTGAACAACGAGTTGAAAACATCATATGGAGGATTCAATAAATCAAAATGATCAATGGTCATTAATTCATATTCATCCAACATAAGAAATAGGTTTGTCAACCCTTGAGGTATTGACGGCACATATAAATCCTTAACGCTCGTCACGAATAGCTTGAAGATCTTATTCCTAATGTTTTCATGACTTAAGAATTTGGTCAATTTTTCAATCCCTGTAACAAAGTCCACGAATGTAATGTGTAGAAAATTCATTTCATATGAATTCTTCCCAAAAAACTCTATTATTTCTGATTGTATAACACTTAAATCGTTGTTTTGTTTCAACAAATTATCAGGATAACATTTATCAAATACGAAGAACTTGATTTTCTGTATAAGGCACGGATTCACATGAAGTACTTTGATGAACTTTAACAAATTTTCGACTGATATTATTAATGCAGATTCCATGTACTTTATACCATTTTCCTTTATAAATAATCTCCAATCTTTCTTATACCTGACTGAGAATTCGGCATTCAAGATGATTGTAACCCTCTTGTACAATCTTTCAATAGCGGTATCATAAAACTCAGTACATGTTAACAGTAGATTCACCAAGTCAAATTGATCAACATGTTGGAAAACTTCCGATATCAAGTTCAAAGGTAACTTTTTCAATATTGAATCTTTAGGTTGGTTAGGCTTTTTATTGCACAAGCTAGAGTAGGACCTTAGATACTTTTCCTGGGGTTGTAAAGTCAATATCGGATATTTAACAGGAGTAGTCGTTATTACTGAATTTAAGTGATTTGTCATCCTTCATAATTGTATTATGCTTTACAGGTGGCCCGTCCTTTATTCTTGTTATTCTAGTTGATAAAAGACATTGATCTAGGTAGTAAGGCAAGTTAAGCTGATTACAATTAATTGATATACACACGACCATATTTGGCAATGGCTGCAACAAGGATAAACCCCAATGAATATCTGAACTTACGTAATTGAAATAAACACAGAGTTGTATATTTTGGAGTTGATACTTAAACTATATCACAATTCTGTACCTAAGTTCACGTAAATTGCCTTGGCTTGAGTATACATTGATAAACCGTACTCACCTAATTCCCTGCCAACCCCACTCATTTTCACCCCACCAAAAGGAACATGGCAATCGGAATCATTTGATGAATTTATCCACACCATACCAGCTTGAATATCTCTCGCCATTTTATGCGCCTTGGTTATATCCTTAGTGAATATAGCCGCACCTAATCCATATTCTGTTTGGTTCGCATACTTTAAGGCTTCATCGTCAGTTGAAAATTTCCCACAGGTAACTACTGGGCCAAATATTTCTTCATTAACGATTCTCATATCTGGTTTTACATCGGCAAAAATAGTTGGCTTGACAAAGTAGCCCTTAGACATTTTTCCTTCTGAGTTTCTTTCACCACCCAAAACCACTCTTGCACCCTCTTTCTTACCTATGTCGATATAAGATAAGACTTTGTCTAAGTGTTGCTTAGATACCTGGGGACCCACAACCGCTTCCTTGTCAAACATTTCTCCTTGTTTATACTCTTCATTAATATGCTTGGCATATAATGTAATGAAATTTTCATAGATTGACTCATGAATGTAAACTCTCGAAGTTGAAGTACAAACCTGACCTTGATTACTCATAATACCAATGGCCGCCCACTTAACAGCCTGTTCCAAGTCTGCATCCAGTCTCACAATAAATGGTGACTTTCCTCCACATTCCAATGTCACTGCCTTCAAATTAGCCGAAGCCATTTGCTGGATCATCTTTCCGGTAGCGGTAGACCCCGTGAATGCTATTTTATCGACATCAAGGTGACTGGCCAATGCCTTGCCGCATGTAGCTCCATATCCCGATAAAATGTTCACAACACCAGGAGGGAACCCCACGTCTCTGAAAAGTTTTGCCAAATACAAGATTGACAACGGAGTGATCTCTGATGACTTCAAAATCACAACGTTACCAGCCGCTAAGGCTGGTGCCAACTTCCAGGCAGCCATGGCCAATGGGTAATTCCATGGAATTATTTGTCCGCAAACACCAAATGGCTCGTGAATGGTATATGCCAATTTCTTCGGATCATTTTGGATCACTTTTCCCTGAATTTTATCGGCCCATCCAGCAAAATACTTAAAGCAGTTAATACATTCATCTATGTCGTACACTGCATTCTGCTCTTTTGTTTTCCCGGAGTCCCAAGCTTCCATGGCCCCAATTAAATCTCTCTGCTCTTGTAAAGTCTGTGCAAACTTATTGAGCAAATCTCCTCTATATACTCCTGTGGTTTTCTTCCACACAGTTTCGAACGCATTTCTAGCACTTTTAACCGCTAAATCAACGTCCTCTTCGTCTGCTGCATATACCGATCCATTGATTTCGCCTGTTGCAGGGTTAATCGAGTCAAGTGTCTTGCTTGATCTACTCTTCACGAATTCATTGTGAATGAATAACCCCGCTGGTTGACTAAATTTATTGCCATCTGGCAATGTGACGTTAAATTCTAATGGAATTGACATGATATTTCAATTGATCTTATTATTATAAGTTGCTGAATAATTGCATTTATTATTTCATCGTTAGTACTTCACATACTATATTTATGTTCACTTGTCATACTGCGATTTTCATTTAAGCGGATGAAGCCCGTTTAGGAAATTGAATCCGATAACAGAATGTGGTTCAATCTCTGTACTACGAAAATTATAAACCATTCCTATAGCATAAGTCCACTTTGACAAGATGACACTTGGCGTAAACAAACTAAGTAACTGTTATCAGTTATCCGAACTTAAAGTTGTAGATTATATGAAGCTGCAAAACACTTCTCCCGTACTGTACTGTACTATACGAGGCATAAAAAATAGGCTGGAAATGACAGGAATTACAATCAAGATAAGGCAAATCGAGTTATAATATGAGTAATTACTAATGAGTTATTTGTTCCACCTTTTAGCAGATTAAGGATGTAGTTTAGATAGAATCGTGTCTCGCTCATAAGTTCCCGGATGACCACTCAATATAAAAGATTGACATATATGTATAATAGCTTATACGATAGACATATAGACACATTGAAGCATTAATTGAACAGAATGGATTTTTCCAACTTTTCTGACCTTAGTCCAGCTCATAATGAATTCAGAAGCGACACATTTACAACACCGACTTTGTCAATGGTTGCATCTCTAAGTAAGGCAACTTTGGGAGATGCAGTCTATAACGAAGATGATTCTACAATTCAGTTAGAAAACAAGGTTGCAGAGATGACTGGAAAAGAGGCGGGGCTATTCTGTGTGAGTGGAACGTTATCTAATCAGCTAGGCTTACGTGTGAATTTAAAGCAACCGCCATATAGTGTATTTTGCGATTATAGGGCACATGTGTATGTTCATGAGGCAGGTGGAATGGCAAGCTTATCACAAGCGATGGCACAACCCATCAAGCCTAAAAATGGCATACATTTAACGTTGGAAGATGACATCTTGCCAAACTTTACCCCGGATGATGGAGAAATTCACGGTGCGCCAACGAAGCTTATCTCGTTGGAGAACACTTTACATGGCATGGTTTTTCCAATTGAAGAGATTACTAAAATATCAGACTTTTGCAGGCAAAACGACGTCAAGCTTCATTTAGACGGTGCAAGATTATGGAATGCATCCGTTGCGACTGGGGTTTCACTTGAAGAATATTGTTCATACTTTGATTCTGTTTCATTATGTCTTTCGAAGACGTTGGGAGCACCAATTGGTTCAATTTTGGTTGGTGATAAAAGTTTTATCAATAAGGCGAATCACTTTAGGAAACAAAATGGTGGAGGAGTTAGACAATCAGGTCTTTTGGCTACGATGGCTATAACTGCAATCGACGAGAATTTTGGCAAATTGCAGAAGACTCATGAAATGGCAAAAGAATTAGGTAATTTATGTGACGACAATGGAATTTCCTTGGAACATCCTGTTAATACAAATTTTGTGTTTATTGATTTCCGTAAAAACAGAATGAGCATTGACACTTTATCCAAGTTACTGAACGAGAACGGTATTAAGTTATATACTAGTCGGATCGCGTTCCATTACCAAATTTCCCAGGAAAGCTTTGAAAAATGCAAGAAGGTGGTGCTTGAATGTTATAAAGATTCATTACAAAACCCTTATACTGGTCAATCGTATACTTCTTTGTACAAATGCAAGTAGGTCTTTAATTTTTTTTTGATGCAACATCTCTTATCGTATATCACTGTTGATTACCTATGCCTACAACCAACTATGAGAATATGTAAATGGATATCGATATATAGATATAGCACCAGAATTATTAGTAACACTGTATATTACACTTCATATCAAACATTAATTTAATTGGTAATTTTTCAGTGAGCATATTTGTATAATGATTTAATGGATTGCATTAATGACACCCAACAGTAATAAAATATTACAAGAGCTTGAACATTCAATATCGGCGTCTACATATAGTGAAGAACATCGTGTGTTAATATTTACCACAAATTTCAATACAAGGACGTTAATTGAATATTTGAATGATGATTTTAATTTTGAGATCAACTTGAGACTACTAAATTTAAATGATCAATTGGCAGTTAGGTCTCTGAAGAATAATAATAATATTTATAAACGGATGACTAGCAAATTGTTTATGAAGTTGGTGTTGAACTATATTCTATATATTTATGACTCAAAAGATGAATTCCAGCCTTGGAAGGAATTAGAATTTTCATATAATGAATTTGGCAAGCCATCTTTGATCCAACAAGAATTGTACAAATTTCAGTTCAATATGAGCTCTTCCAATGACATAATAAGTATTGTTGTAGAGTTGAATACTCCAAACCCTATCGGAATAGACTTATCTCATTCAAGACAAGCAATATCACCAACAAAGTTTCTTGAACAATTCGAGCCAATATTTGATCCAATTGAAATACAACAATTGCTTGAGATTAAAAATACTCTGTCTAGATATATAATATTCAATCAATTATGGACATTGAAAGAAGCGTTCACCAAATTAATGGGGAGTGGTTTGAATGTCGACTTATCAAAGTTTTATTTTTCCTTGAACAATTCGATGGTTGATGATAATACAGTTGCAACTTTCAACAATAAGCCAATTATTTCTAAATTTAAAATAGACTGGAAAACAAATATCAATTTGAATGTAAACAAATTAGTGGACGAGAGAAATCAATTTTTATTGCGGTTACCATCCCTAAATTTCAATTGCTATTCTGGAATTTTGGTAAGATCTACAGGTGATGACTTGCCTGTAATTATCTCAATTATAAATCAGACTTACAGTGAAACTGAATGCAAAGTATCGGATAACTTCGATATTGATTTCTTTAAAATTCTAACCAAAGTCTAAACCACAAACATAAAATTTATTGGTTACTTAATAACACAGCATAGAACAAAGTAATAGGACATAAATAATTTGGCATTTAAATTGCTTAGATTAATAAACCACCAACAACTACAGCGGCAGCAAAGCCGTAACCAACAGCTTGACTCAAACCTGCAGTAGCACCACTTGATGAACTGGAGTCTGAACCAGATCTAGAAGAAGACGATCCGGAGGATCCTGAAGACGTCGAATCATCAGAGCTAGAAGAATTTGAATCACGAGATTTTGAAGATGATGAATCACCGGATTCTGAAAAAGAATCATCAGAGTCTCAAGCTCTGGCAACTATCTTGTTAACTGAGTCTGGGACAGCGAACCTTGCCTTGACTGATGCGGCAAAAGTTAAAAGGACTGCTAGAGTAGAGGCTCTCATTTTAGTATATTGGTCTTATTTAAAAATTGAATAGTATACACTTTCTTACGTTTGCTTCAATCCAGTTGCGTATTTTGGCGCCTATTTATATTATCTCTTGCTACTCTTTGACTTACCTTACGTCTATCTGAATGTTGCCATGTATAATGTCATATACCTTCTCAAACCTAAAATACCGGAAAAATCACCCCAAAACACACATTAGTAACATGGTTCCATTGTTCAAAGTCACTAAACCACCTTTAAAGATTAGTTAATGACTTAGTCCAATTTCTAAATTAGACTTTAGATAATACATATCCTGTATACTAAAAACCAAGCCGTAAGCAACGTGTCATAATACAAGTCCATAACCAGTTTCATCGCCAATATCCTAACAAGAAATGAGCCGGTTAGTACGCTAGTATTCTGAGCACGTTTCTGTCCATGTTTTTTGAATTCTCATATTTTCGCAACCTATTATCACCCGCATCTTGCTTTGTCCCGAATGAAGTATCGCAATCCCTAAACGTGAGTTTTGGCACCCATAGAGCCTACGCATTACAACAAACTACGATATTTTAACGTAGAATACAAGCTTCAACCGCGTGTGAAATTTCTGGTATTGCTATATAAGTCAAACAATAGCTCACACTTTGACACTGCCGTTGTACCAGAAACCTTACCGGTGATAAGTCGTTGTTGGTGCAAATATAATGCCCAATTCTGCTAAAAAAATACTGAGTCCACAACAAACAACATGCTACCGGTCAGAACGAGCTACTTAGTATTGAGTAGATGTCCTTCTCCAAAAGAGACTGCTTCTCCGGACTTTTGCACAAACGATGACATGATCGATGAGGATTTACCAGAAGACAGCGACAGTTGTGACTGGGAAGTGCCATTAGAAGATGGGTTGGGACTAGAAGCCAATACCTATGTAATAGCTGGGAGAAGACAAAAAGTATTAAAAACCTTCATTGAAACGTGACTTGGAAAGATTGGAAATTGATGCTGCAACTAATTCTGATGAAGTATACCCAATTGGAAGGGAACATGGATAGTGATTGAATTTGGAGCACTGACACACGATTGCTTGCCAAATCCAATCTTTATATAGATACGTATAACGTGAAATACACGATGGTGAGGGATGATGAGCCATGTTGCTTGGAACTGTAAGTCATTTTGGCTTTGATATCAAAAACACAGCCATTGCGGAACGTATGCTGGTGGTACCCTCGATGAAAAAACTTCAGCCAGCATCTGAAATCCAGAATCCCGAAAACTGCAATCGAACTTACGTTTAATCAGGTCTTGTGTTATCAGGCCACGAATACAAGGTAGCAGGCATTTCTATGTAAGGAAATATTAATGTAATTTGTTTGATGCCAGGGCATTTAGGCGCGGTGCGCACACCACTTTTTTTTACTGATCTTTAACAGTGGATCGATATAGATCAGGAGTACTTGAATAGCGAATAACATGAATGACGAAGAGCATGAGCTGAAGGATCCTTTATTTATAGATAAACATAAAAAATATTTTCGGTTATGTATACAATCGTTGCCATCGAAATCACAGTCGGAAGATTCGAATCGATTAGCGTTGATATATTTTTGTTTACACGGACTAGGAATAATAGGTCAATTGGACTTGACCAAAGATCAGAAGGCTGAATATGCCAGGTATATATATGAACATCAAATAGTGGATCATTCTGGAGATATTGAGTCGTTCAGGCCCAGTCGTACGTTCGAATTGGCTGTGGGAGAAAAGAAAAGCTATGACTTACCCAATTTATCCGCCACCTTTTTTGCATTGATAAACTTGTTGGCATTGGAATCGAATTATTCTACGAGATTGGATAGACATAAGATAATGAAGTTCGTGAGCAAATGCCAGATTAAAGGCGGAATAAATAAGGGAGCTTTCAAACCAGTTTTAGACAAGAATGATGATCCCTTTGGCGAAACTGATTTGAGGCACTGCTATATGGCGGCCGGTATCAGAAAGATGTGCAAATACGATGAGATACATCCTAATGAGAGGATGAATGACTTCAACGAACAAGACTTGGTCGAGTTTGTCTTGGAACGGGTTAATTTTAACGGTGGCTTGAGCTCGAATAAATACACCGAATCCCATTCAGGATTGACATTCTGCGGCATTGCGACACTCAAGCTATTAGACTACGACTTCTCACAGAATACACTGTGGGTAGAAATGACCAAAAATTGGCTTGTTCACAGACAAGTAGATTTCTCGTCTCCTGTGTATACGGGTCAGTCATATGAGTATTGGGAAGCCGATGATATTGGAGGCTTCAATGGGCGAGAAAATAAATTTGTTGATACATGTTATTCGTGGTGGTGTTCGGCGAGCTTGAAACTATTGGATCCGGAAGGGTTAGGGCTAATTAACACGAAAAAAGCAATCAGATATTTGTTAGGTGGAACACAGAATACCCTATTGGGTGGTTTTGGTAAAAACTGTGAATCTTTCCCAGATCCTTTTCATTCTTTCCTTGGATTAGCAAGTTTAGCATTATGGAAATCTTCGAACGAACACAAGTATCCGGGAGAAGAATTCTTACAAGAGATGGATGAAACCTTGGTGATTACAAAACAACTGCGAGGGTTCCTTGATTCGTATATTCAATTCTGAATGGCTATATTCGTCTAGTCAGAAGATTAACAATTCCTCTTAGATCGGAATGTATTTGTTTCCTGTATATAGTGCGGTTCTCGGAAAAGTAGAATGATATCATTCAACGACATACTTTATTCATTTAGGTACTTAAGTAGATTTTTCAATCACATATAGAAAGATTTAAAAAGATTTGTATATTGTTTTGTTAGATAACAAGGTATAGTCGTATTCACCATTTTACAAGTAATTTTTTAGTGGTCTCATCAGAAAGACAAGTGAATTTTTGTCTGTCGTCGACTCCATAAGACTTCAATTGTTCAAATCCAATCACAGCTGCCTATAACCTTTCCTGATGGTTTCCAATGGTTCTGAATTATTAGAGACAACTCCAGAGTTGATAATCCCTCAGCCTCCCCAACCAAAAACATCGACACATTTGATATCGGGGGCAGCAGCTGGATTGATATCCGCCGTTTCGTTACAGCCATTTGATTTGTTGAAGACGAGACTACAACAGCAACAGCGGTCTAATATGAAGTATCGGACAACTATATCTAAAGAATTAAAAAAGTTGAAGCATGTTAAAGATTTGTGGAGAGGTGCATTGCCATCGACTTTGAGAACATCTGTTGGTGCAGGGTTATACTTCACTATATTATCATCAGCAAGAAATCGGATAGCAGACTATAAACTCAGCACGGACAGTGTGTCAGATACAAGTGCATTGCCCAAATTGTCACCATTTGAAAACTTGGCGACAGGATTCATGGTCAGAGCAGTGGTGGGTATTATTACTATGCCTATAACAATTGTTAAGACGAGGTACGAATCCAACATATACAACTACAATTCTATGTACGAAGGTTTTGAAAATATATACCTAGATGGTAGCCAAAACGGTAAGGGCTCGTTGAAGAATTTCTTCAAAGGGTCGTTCGCTACCTTGGCCAGAGATTGTCCGTATGCTGGTTTGTATATTCTCTTCTACGAATCGTTCAAAAACGATGTCTTAACAAATTTTATTTCTCCCGTTAATGAAAGCCAGAGTGGTCCGTTTACAAGATCGACTATTATAAATACCACTGCAGCGATATTAGCTGCGTCTGTTTCTACTACCATCACTGCACCATTTGATGCCATAAAGACAAGACTTCAATTATCTTCTATGGTAACATCTAGGAAAATGACTTTCTGGTCTGCCACTAAAGAGTTGGTAAGAGAAGAGGGTGGAGTCAAGAACCTTTTTAGAGGTTTATCTTTAAGGTTTGGAAGAAAAGGCTTATCATCCGGTATCAGTTGGTGTATTTACGAAGAATTGATTAAATCTAACTTCGCTCGGGTGCTCATAACAAAGTCTGACAAAAAGCTTGTATAATTCCTTGTATATACTGATTCTTCTATTTATAATCAAGACATACCTTTCAATTTAATCTTGTGCGCTTAACCTATTAGAATAGGGCCTCGGAACATTTTTTCAATTCGCACCCCCGCTCAAACTGAGTTAATATAAGCAAAGATTATCAACGAAAGAATAACTGATTCTTTAGTGTATTGTTAGGAGTCATGAACGACGAATTAATTAATAGTGCAGTAAGTTTTTTGAAGGATTCGAATGTCTCTTCGTCCCCTTTGAATAAAAAGGTTGAGTTTTTGGGGTCAAAGGGTCTTAATGAGCAAGAAATTGAAGAAGCATTGAAACGGGCTAATGGACAAAGTTCATCCAACCAGGCTGCTAGTCAACAACAAGTAGCGCAACATCAGCAACAGCAACCGCAACAGCAACATCACTCGTCACCACAGCCACCTATTGACTATTACAATGTGGCAGCACCACAGGTTCCAGAAAGAACATGGCAGGACTATTTTATCATGGCCACGGCTACAGCTGGGGTAACATATGGGTTGTATCAAGTGGTTTCAAAATATTTGATACCTAGTATCATTCCTCCTACGCAAAAATCAATTGATGATGACAAAGCTAAGATCGATGAAGAGTTTATCAAGATAGATAAACTTTTAGAACAGATGTCGATGGAACAAAACGAGATCAAAGAATCAAACGAATCAAAATCAAAAGAAATTGACATTGTTATCGAAAACGTCAACGATTTTCTTTCCAAGTACAACAAAGATAAGTTGAAGTTCGACGATGATTTACGATTAATGAAGTTAGAAATTGACAATTTGAAAAACAGTATCGAAAAGAATATGCTGCTGACAAAAGAAAATATCAGAGACGAGTTAAAGGACATCACTGAAGAATTGACTTCGTTGAAGCAATTGATCAAGTTAAGGACAGAGAAAAATGCTGCTAGCGATTCTATCGGTTCAGCAAGAAAGATTGCTCCTGTATCGTCAATCCCTTCTGCTTCAGAGATTTTGAAGAAAGCTAAAGCAGAAAGCTCTAATGATGCTAATAATACCAAGCCTTCCAGTACTAACACTCCTGAAAACTCTTCCGCATCAGTCAGTCCATCCGTGAAAAGTGCTACCACCAACGAACCTGTCAACTCCACGTCTCCTACGTCTAAAAGTGCTATTGCTGGTGGTATACCAGAGTGGCAGTTAAAACATAAACAAGAAGAAGAAGAAAATAACGCACGAAAAGATAATGACGATAATGCATCGCCTATCCCAGAATATAAACCTCATTCAGATCCAGGAACTAACGATGATATTGTCAAAGAAAGTCTTGCAAATGTTGGTGTTCCGTCATGGCAATTGAATTCTAATTCAAAATCTGACTCGAAAGCAGACACATCGAATGATATTCCTTCGTGGCAATCGAATCCGTCTACCTAGATTTGGTATACAATTTAGCTTAATTGTGTAGTTAAATATGACATTACTCATATTCTAGTACCTGCTCACGTGTAGCATTTCATACCGAAAGGTTTGGCGCGTTAAAAAGTGGACATAAATTTATTCTTTCGTAAAATCTTACAAAAAGAAAGCCAATTAAGTATTATTAAAGGATTAAAACATTAGTCTTGTTTTGCACAGCTACTGATATTACACTCGTTTAATTCCATTCATTTATTTTTATTTTTAATTTTGTTTTGCTTTATTTTCGGTTCACAACAATTTTTGTTCATATTATTTTCGTACAGTATTTTCAAGTTTTTTTTTCAGTTTGATCCAATATCCATTTGGTCAGTTTGTTTTATTGTTTGGTCATAAGTAAAACGTATAGAATAGGATTTTTTAAGGCAAAAGGTTTTTGGGTATTTGCATTTTTGTTCTTTGTCCATTTTTATGATTTTCAATTGAGCCAGAGTCCACTAATAGTTAATAATTGCATAACATGTCGTCATCCGTAATGATAAGTTCAAATCCAGCACCTAATTATGCTAAGAGAAAATTGGAAGTTGTACCATTTAGTAGCCAATTAGAAATCATTGAAAAGGCTATTTTAAATAATTCAAGAACACTTCTGAACTCCAATCAATATACGAATGTTCATCATTCCGGTTACAATAATAATGGTAATAACAACAACCACTCATACAATCAAAAGCAACAAAATAAATATGCTTTGGCGGCTGTCGCTGCAGCATCCGCTGTTCAACAGCAACAGAATTATATGATTCAACAGCCTCAACAATCTTCTCAACAACAATATAAAGATATTAACCCATATACATACCAAGATCAGAACATTGGTTTCAATAAAACAGGCGGTCAAGGTGAATTGTCTTCAACCTCTTCATTATTGTCAGAGAATAATGCACAATTACCTTATGAATTTCAAAATAATTTCATCTCATCCAATGGAAGCAATAATTCAGTATCCTCGCCAACTACAGCACCGCTAAACCAACCACCGCCTATTGAATTGCAAACTCATCAATTTCAATCACATGCACAACCTCAGCTTCAGAGCCTTTCTCAACCTCCAATGCGTGGTTTTGTTTTTGATCCTATGGCTTCTGATAATAGCAAAGTTAAACCTAACTCACCGACCTCGCTACAACCTCAAATTATAGCGTCCTCGAATAAGGCAAGTAGAAGTTCGCCTCCGAACTTATTCTTGTCTACCTCAACTTCAGGACAGACTGCAATGAATGTTAACTCCAATAATTCTGTTGGTACAAACTTCTTAGATTCACCATCCTTATTGCCAAATGTCAACAAACTTTCGAACAACTGGGCAGCTAGTAATACAAATACTAACGCCATTAATCACACCTCAATTTGGGGTGCTAATCCTTCCCTGTCATCTTCATCTATGATTCCATCTAATTTAACAAATCTGGATTCTAAGTCGGAGAGTAAAATGTCTATTCAAAATAACTTTGGAGGTTCAATGTGGTGATTCATTTTTAGTTGTTTCCATTGTATTGATTAAGTTTACATATTCGGCATATGGGACTGATCTTCTCGTCCATGTGTCGCTGGGTAACTACTTTTTGTTATTAGTATTTTTGATATATACCTACCTGTTGGTGTTTGTTTTGATTAAATTATTCTTATAATGTGATAGCAAAAGTTCGTTGAAATTGATTAGATATAGACGCTTTTTTTATAGGATTGTATTTAAGTATATATTTAGGTACATTAAACAAGTATACTATTCGTGAACTTTTTAGTATGACATTGAATAATGGAAATTTTCGAGAGCGCTCAATTATTTTGGTGAAATTTCAAGATATCAAGTTGATTTTAACAGATAAAAATCAATGACTTCGCAGGTAACAACGATGTCACTTCATAAACTCGTGAAGCTTTCATGTAGAAGAACGTCAACAAATAAAACATTCGTTTCGTTGTATAACCAATTAGAAGAAGAATCACCAATACAAGATAATGATTACTTGTTAAACCTATTACAGCCCGATACGAAGGATAAGTCCACAAGAGAAATTAATTTAATAAAAGATTATGCCTTCGCTTTAACGATGTCTTCTGATAGCAAATTAGAGAAATTTTGGAATTTTTTACCTGAATTGCTGTTTGATAATCAAATAGGATATTTGATCGAATTAAACAATATTTTACTATCAAAGTCAAATATAGAAAAACCATCTAGTGATATCATTAAGGAAATTACCGATACTTATTTCTTTAAATACACAGACAGTTATGTATCGAGTCTAACTTCAAGTATTTCACGAAGTCAAATATCTTTGCTAAATCATATAATAGCGGTGTGGTGCTCAATAATTAAGAAATTATCATTTCATTTGAATGCAATTAAGTTCAAAGAGTTGGCTGTTAGGATTGTATCTCTATTGAAAGAATGTGGTTTAGAAAACCTTTTAAATTATTTCATATCAAATGCATCTTCAATATTGAATACAAACGACTTGCATGTTGAGCTGATTCAAAATTCAGAAAATAGAAATATTGCTGCATTCAAGAATACAAATACTACCCAATTGACCAGGAATATATCCACAATAAATCCAAAATCTAAGAAGGCGTCTCAATTAAATGCTATCAGGAGATATCTTTGGTTGAATTCTATCATGAAAAATTGGAAATTTAATAACGAACATTTCTTGAAACAGTTCGAACAAAATTTCTTTCCAAGTTCTCTGACTAGCTTAAAAAAGCCATATATTCTTGCATTTGAATTGATATCCAGTTTATTCAAAGGGGTGGTCACGTCAATAAATTCTAACGAATCGAAGTATGTTTTGTTTAATTGGAAGAATTTCATAACTACAAGACTACCGACTATATTAAATGAAATCAAATTCACTTCTTCTCATGTTTTACCTGGATCTGATGATTCTAATATGAAGCAGGAAACTTTGGAAGATGCAATCATAAATGTATTTAATTCTCTTGAAGATGCAATTACCAAAGTTGTAATACATTTCAATATTGACAATTCATCTATTTATGATCTTCGTCAAACATTTGTGAAGAGTTGTATATACAACAAGCTCATTCCCGTTACATCATTTCATAAGATATTTACGACAGACTCAAAGATTACAGATCAAATGTTGAATAATGGAATTAACCAAGTTAACCAAATTGCATCAATCAAAGACAATTTTGAAAAGCAGTTATTACAAATTAACACTGAGTTTACAACTTTGGAAGATTCTGGTTTAATCGATTACACAGACTCATTACCTTCCCTATTGGAATTCCTGACAAACAAACAACTAGAGCTAAGTGAAACAATTAGTCAAATGATCGATCATTTGATTACTGAGAAAAGCCTTGAAAAATTATATAGATTACTATTAAGTGTTTGCAATAATCTCACAATCTTGAATTTGATTTGCTTTAATTTGAATAATGGGCCTTCGTCGATATTGCATAAATTGATTAATTATATCGACAACGAAGATTTTAATGTTGATGATGATGTTAATTTTCAAGAGACCTATTTATTTTTTGGTGTTATTATATTAGGAATTCTCGCAATTATTGAAACGTTTAAAATTGATTACTCCCAAATTTTAATAACAAATTCATACATCATTGATTATATAAACATGTTCTACTACAGATTATGTGATAATTTGACTAACATATCTATTTCTAACTCAGAAGAAGACAATACAATAATTTCAAATTATAATGGCCTAATAAGTGATTGGATTAACGCACTATTTGATGACAATAATGATGGGCTCTCGGACGATTTAATTAAATCAGTTAATGTCAAACAAATTTATAAGATGATTCCGGTCATTTATCAGCAATCAATAATTGCAACTAACGCTAATAAGATTGATATCAAGATACTAAATAATGGCATTGATTATTTATCACAAATGTTCTTGATTCCGTGTACTTTAAACATCATAAAATGGTTATTGAGAAGAATTTGGGTTGATGAACCAAACCTAGATAGTTTGCCTGTTCAAGTATTGCACGAACTAATCAAATCCAACATGGGTGACGGTGGAGAACTTGGCGAATCGAAGTTAGTTTTCCAAATCGTGCTAAAAATATGTGGTAATTCAATTATATCGACTTTAAAAAAGTTGTCAAATTGGGAAAATTCTAACTTGATTAAAGATATAGTAGAGAAGGTATCAAATACCGTTGACCCCATGTATTTAGAAAATGAACCGAGCTTAAAATTAAATGAGAGGTTCAGTTTATGCGAGCAGCTTAAAAGCAAAGTGATCAGTTTAATCAATGGGAATGATAATGACTATCAATTTATAAATCAATTCTTATCCATCAACAGAGATGGCGAATTAATACGGTATATTTGTGAAGAAATCACCTCGTATCAGAAAACAAACGGTGGCAATGAAGATACTAAATTATTCATCAATGTATCAATATTCATGGTATTGCTTAACGCAAAAGCGACCAAAGAAGAAAGAGAATATTGGATCAAAGAAATAAAGATCCCCACTCTTGACATTGTTCCTGTTAATAACAATCAGGATAAAAAATTTGATTTACTGATGGACTATCATTATTCAAGTATTTTCAACAATTCAGAAGACACACCTAATAACGATTACTTGTTTATTGGTGAAAGTATCTATTCGTCTGAAGAATTAGAGATTTTGAATCACGAAATTGGGAGGCACAATAGCGTATTGCATAGTTTCAGCAAAATCAAGAAATTTTGCGATGTCGAAGATCAATCTATTTTTGTGAAGTCATTAAGAATCTTTAAAGATAAATTGATTAATGAATTGGAAGATTTTGCTGCTAGCATCTAAGAATAAAACCCAAAACAATTTCTCTTTGATTATGTCACTTCTTGTTTGCAATATTTATGGCTTGTGAACTCAATTTTTAGGCAGCAAAAAAACAATTGATAAAGTATACAATTAATTAATACCTAAATAACATGTATAAAAATATAAATAATAGGAAAATTGATTTTTTGGTTTGAGAACTTCATCCAAATTCTGAACTAAACGAATTTCTGCAAATGAATCACTGTCCTCGTCAAGGTTAGACTTAGGGTCTGAAAATTTCTTGTACCCATATGTAAAATGATATATAAGAGAAAGATGCCAAATTCCTACATTGATAACGCAAGTATAATTCATTGCTCCCTTTGTACCCGACTTATTATCCGGGAACATACTCATTATTATAACATAAGTAATCCATGTAATCGTGGCGATATGAATTATCTCAGTCCAAAACTTTCCCAAATAGAATGGACCAAGGTTAAATCTTGAACGCCCCACAACTAATAATACCAATAAAACAGGCATCCCCCAGGCCAAGTAATTTCCTTCGACAGCTAAAGAAAAAGTGCTTTGCAGTGGAGTCGATTAAGATAAGCAAACCTAGAATCAATGATAAACGCCGGCTGAAAATTGTAGCCCTAACTGGCACTTTAATTTTTGGATTAATCACCTTGATAAAATCATAAAAAACGAGTAAACCGTCGTCTCTTGTAAATTCCCATACTTATCTCGGAGCAGCAACTAAAATTGAAGAACCCATGCGATACCGTACAAATGCAATCAAGGCCATGAATGCAACTGCCCAGCTCGTCCCCATTGCGTCAAATAATAATTTGAGCTATTACCAGTCTATTTGAGCTCTCTAATATGGCTCTGGCGTATCCATCTTTAATGGCTACACAAGAAACAATGCAAATTAACCAACCTACTATCCAGTAAACAAAAATTGAACCTAAAATACCAATAGGAACGTATTTTCTTGGATTGAGAGCTTCTTCTGATAAATATGCGAACATGATAAGCACCAATCGTCCTAGATTTGTTAGAAATCTATGAGTCTATAATAAAATGAAAAATAAAGAAACAAACAGCGGGCATCCATGAAATCTTGAAAGACCAGCCTTGACTCCAAGTTCTAAAATTGTACATCTCGGCAAAAATGAAATGACCGCTATTGAATCCATAATCCTTTGAAACGCCAATAGGAACTGCAACAAAAAATAGAACAATTATAAAAACATTTATGCCAATAGTAAACGTTTTCAACGAAGCTTTGTGCTTAGTGGTTTCACAGCATACTATAACGTGAGAGACAACACAAGCTGCAAAAACTCCATTTGTAATATCAAAGTTTCCATCCCTGTTGACATAAACAGCCCAGAGTAATTCTAATGCAAATCCATAGTTAATCAGACATAATCCGCCACATAATAATGAATACGAGCAGCCAGTAATAAAGTTTAAAGCGGTTCTAATCAGGTCCGGAGCATAATAATTGGTCCAATAATACAATACACCTAAGATGGGAATTAATGAACTTGAAGTTGACATCAGGTTCCAATACATAAAATAAATAATCCAATAATAAACCAACCCCGCATCAAACCTGCTTGACCCACATCAAGTCCGGTAGTTAAGGTAGACGCTATTGACGTTAGTAAACCCATTATTGAGAATGTTATCCTAAAAACTTGTAAATAATTGTAAGACCTATTCAATTCTTGTTTATAACCTATTTGCGCTAAAAGATCACCTTCATTTAATGTATCTTCTTGATTGATATTACGAATTTCTGATTTTTTGGATGCAGCTTGGTTCAAATGATCTCTAGCCCGAGAATTAATGGCTGCAACTTTATAAGATGTAACTGAAAGTATGGGTGATTTGTTGGAGTTCATTTTAATTAAACTTCACTTCTAAGTTGATAAATACATAATTGGTCAATGAATATATAATGTTGCTATAATTTTGAGTATAATGTAAAAATTAAAAATCGTGAACTTCAAGTAGAAATTTATCATATATAGCAATTAGATTATAAGATAATAAAATTAGTTATAGAACTTTTTATTTTTGATGTACCAAATTACACGTTTTATGATTGTTTTTTATTCTCCTGGTGAAAAAGGAGTACTTTTTAAATATTTCTGTAGTATTTTCTCAGTATGTGAATGGATAATATAAATCGAGGGAAAAGCTAACACTATTAGTTGCATTTTAAGTAACCATCGAAAATATGTATAGGTTATCGTACTAATTTAAAATATATTTTGAATAATTGGCTAGATTTTTTGGTTGATATCAGTATAGACGCGTCGCAGATCAAATTAAAAAAAAAATATTTCTAATATCATCTAACTACTTTGTTCTATGTACGAAAGCATAATACATGTCACAATCAGAGAAGAGACCACATGAACCTGTGTATCATGACCAGGCACATTCACTTCCTGCTATATCACAGAGTATGATTAGTTCGCAAATAGAACTTTCAGAATCTCAAGAGCAATTACTAAAGAAAGTGAAAAGACCTAATGGGACAGAAGAGCCAACGGAATTTGAAAGAGAATTATTGGACATGACTCAGAATGCTGGAAAACTAGGAAGCGAGGAAGACCAGAAGTGGGGTAGACCGCCCCTTCCTAAAGATTTTGATCGTCGTACCATGGACGTAACATTTCAGCAATTAGATGCAGAAGAGACTACTATAGGAGATAATTCATCAGCAAGATTCTTCGGGGTGACTAAAGAGGGCCATTCTGTGTTATGTAATGTGACTGGGTTTTTGCATTATTTTTATGTCCCTGTTCCTAAGGGATTTTTTAAAGATCAGCACTTGACTGGGTTTATCAATTACATGAATAACAATTACCAAGGGATACATGATATTGAAATAAAATTGAAAGAATCTATATGGGGATATAATAAGAACCTTAAGACCCCATTTTTCAAAGTAATTATGAACAATTCTAAAAATATTAGTAAAATCAGGACAGCATTTGAAAGAGGTGAAGTTAGATATGAAAATCTATTTCCACCGCAGAATGTTTCATATGATAATATTAATTACTTATTAAGACTCATGGTAGATTGCAAGATCACAGGTATGTCCTGGATTACGTTGCCTAAAGGTAAGTACGAGTTGGTTGACCTGTTTGTTCAAATATCTACTTGTCAAATTGAATGCTCTATAGACTATAGAGATTTGGTCTCTCATCCGTCTGAAGATGACTGGTTAAATATGGCACCCCTTCGTATATTGTCGTTTGATATTGAATGTGCTGGTAGAAAAGGAATTTTTCCAGAAGCAGAACATGATCCGGTCATTCAGATTGCCAATGTTGTACTGAGGGCCGGTCAACTGCGACCGTTCGTAAGAAATGTGTTTACTGTTAATACATGTTCTTCAATCATTGGATCACAGATTTTTGAACACAAGACAGAAGAAGAAATGTTGATGCATTGGAAAGAATTTATTGTTCAAGTGGATGCCGATGTTATAATTGGTTATAATACAGCCAATTTCGATATACCCTATTTGTTGGACAGAGCGAGGGCTTTGGGGTTGAAAAATTTCCCGTATTTCAGTAGACTTAGTGGCGTCAAACAAGAAGTAAAAGATGCAGTATTCAGTTCCCGTGCATACGGTACAAGAGAAAATAAAGTTGTGAATATCGATGGACGAATGCAGCTTGATTTATTACAATTTATTCAAAGAGAATATAAGCTAAGATCGTATACATTGAATTCAGTTTCAGCTCATTTTTTAGGCGAGCAAAAAGAAGATGTCCATCATTCTATTATTTCGGATTTGCAGAATGGTACGAAAGAAACAAGAAGACGTTTAGCAGTCTATTGCTTAAAAGATTCTTATTTGCCATTGAGATTATTAGATAAATTGATGTGTCTTGTCAACTATACTGAAATGGCTAGAGTTACGGGTGTTCCATTCTCTTATTTGTTAGCAAGAGGTCAACAAATTAAAGTCATATCTCAATTATTCAGAAAGTGTTTAGAAGATGATGTGGTTATACCCAACATGAAGAGTGAAGGCTCCAATGAAGAGTATGAGGGTGCAACTGTGATCGAGCCCACTAGAGGCTATTATGATGTTCCCATTGCAACATTGGATTTCAGTTCATTGTATCCGTCTATTATGATGGCACATAATTTATGTTATACAACATTATTGAATAAACAGACGATCAAAAATTTTAATTTGACTGAAGATGATTATACATTGACTCCAAATGGTGACTTTTTTGTTAAACAAGACAAGAGAAAAGGCATTTTACCTACTATCTTGGATGAATTATTAACGGCAAGAATGAAGGCGAAAGCTGACTTGAAAAAGGAAACAGACCCATTTAAGAGAGATGTCTTAAATGGTAGACAATTAGCTTTAAAGATTTCGGCCAATTCTGTGTATGGATTTACAGGTGCAACAATAGGTAAATTACCATGTCTTGCAATTTCTTCATCTGTTACAGCATTTGGTAGAGAAATGATTGAAACAACTAAAAGTGAAGTTCAAGAATATTATTCTATAAAGAATGGTCATCCCTTTGATGCACAAGTTATTTATGGTGATACGGATTCGGTTATGGTTAAATTTGGATATGAGGATTTAGAAAAATGTATGAAACTTGGAGAAGAAGCGGCCAACTACGTCTCTACGAAGTTTAAAAATCCGATAAAGTTGGAATTCGAAAAGGTGTATTTCCCATATTTATTGATCAATAAGAAAAGGTACGCAGGGTTATATTGGACAAATACCGAAAACTACGATAAAATGGACACAAAAGGTATAGAAACAGTTAGGAGAGATAATTGTCGTTTGGTTCAGAATGTTATTACTAAAGTATTAGAGTTCATTCTACAAGAAAGAAATGTTGATAAAGCTGTAAGATTTGTTAAGCAAACAATCGCAGATCTACTACAGAATAGAGTTGATTTGTCGCAATTGGTTATTACTAAAGCATATTCCAAGCATGATTATTCATCTAAACAAGCGCATGTTGAATTGGCGGAAAGAATGCGGAAAAGAGATGCTGGGTCAGCGCCAACCTTGGGTGATAGAGTTGCCTATGTTATTATTAATTCTTCCAGTACAAAAAACTACGAAAAATCTGAAGATCCATTATATGTATTAGAAAATTCATTGCCAATTGATGTCAAATATTACCTCGAGAACCAATTATCGAATCCCTTAATGAGAATTTTTGAACCTATTCTAGGTGAACGAAAAGCAAAAGAGGTGTTATCGGGTGCTCACACAAGAACAATCAAAATGCCAGCACCAAAGACTGGTGGATTAATGAGATTTGCAAAAAAAGCAGAGCTTTGTAAGAATTGTAAATCTCCATTAAAATCTTCAAATCAGGGGGCATTATGTGAAAATTGTGTTTCAAAGGCACCAGCGTTATACGGTAGTGCATTAGCACAGATGAACTATTTAGAAAATAAATTTTCAAGATTGTGGACTGAATGTCAAAGATGTCAAGGGTCCTTGCATCAGGAAGTTTTATGTTCCAATAAAGATTGTCCAATCTTTTATATGAGAAAAAAAGCACAGAAAGATGTTTCTCAACAATCTCAGGAGCTTTTGAAATGGGACGAAACAGTGTGGTAGATCCACATGACGTATGTATGTATCTATATTGTATAAACTAATACAATTCGTTTAATAAATAAATTTAAAATTAAATCGTATGTATAGCAAGCTTGACTTGATACTAATGAAACCAAATATGAGTAGGAATAAAGACAGAAAAACAAATATATCGATAAATTAGGCACCATCTGGGCAGCTAAATCACCATGCAATAAATAATAACGATAAAAAAAAATATGCACGAACTATTATTTAATCAAGATATTCGATCCTTGGGAAAGGTTCATCCAAATCCATCACATCGGATTTAGGAGACTTGGGTTTAAATAAAATAGCACTCTCAGTAACAGATCTATTATTTATAGATAGTTTCCCAGGTCTACCGTTTATCATAATATCATTTGAATTAGATTTTTTCATTTTTGGACTGGCAAACGTGATACCATCTGAGACAGGGGAATTAGACAGACCGTTGTAGGTATTACTATTTGGACTAGAACCTATATTTAGTAAATTCGTACTAGAACGTTCAGAACTTTCTATCGAAGATTTCTTCAAGTTTTTAGCAAAATCTGATGTCCTATTACTATTATTTTGTTGTGATAATTCTTTCAATTGCTTTATATTATGAATACATTTACTAATAGTTTGCATCAATAACCTTGGTTTTAAAGGTTTTGAAACATAATCATCCATACCTTTGGCTAATGATTTTTCTCTATCACCCAACATCGCATGCGCAGTTAAAGCAATAATAGGAGTTCTGAAACTCAATGAATCAATTGGGTTAGTTTTCTTTTCCCATTGTCTGATCTTTTCCGTAGCTTCAAAACCTCCCATTACTGGCATTTGCACGTCCATTAATACCACATCATACTTATTATTCTGAATCTCTTCAAAGGCTTCTAAACCATTTTCAACCACCTCAACATGATGTCCTTGTTTCTCTAAAATTTTGACGGCTAACTTTTGGTTAACTAAGTTATCCTCGGCCAATAATATATTGTACGAGACAGACTCGTCAGTATTCTGAGCAATTGACCTTGATTCTAATGCTGGGATTAACGCACTAGCCAAATCACTGATAGTACATGGAGTATTACCATAAGATGATATACCTAAATCAATACAGATTCTCATATTTAACTCTGGAATAGAATGATGCAACAAGACCAATGGAATATATTTGACTTCTGGCAATAATCGCAAGTTCTTAGCAGTTTCAATTGAATCAATCATGATTATATCATACCTGACCGGTTCAGTTAACTCTGCATCTTTAATATTATCGACAATTACTGGATTCAAACCCAATTCAAGAGCCCCGTTTTTAATATCATCTAATTCGTCTTTTTTATGCTCAGTAGAAATAAATAAAATGTAATGAGCACTAAATGGTAACAATTGTTCAGTTTGACGCGTGTACCTAATAGCGGATGGTGCCACACTAACAGTAAAATAAAAATTTGAACCTTCACCGTAATCTGATGTAACCCAAATTTCACCTCCCATTAAATGAATTAACTGCTTTGAAATTGATAAACCTAAACCAGTACCACCAAACTTTCTTGTAGTCGAACCATCCGCTTGGCAGAATGTATCAAAAATCAATCCTAACTTATCCTTTTCAATACCAATACCAGTATCCCTAACGCAGAATTCTAACAATAATCTTTCACTGCCTTCAAGAATCTTAGATGATTTTTTAACACTCACGCTAACTCTACCTTTTTTTGTAAATTTTATAGCATTACCAGCTAAATTCAAAATCACCTGTCTTAATCTAAACGAATCACCAATTAAATTATCTGGGAAAGATGAGTCACATTGATATGTCAAGTCCAACGACTTTTCAATCGCTTTGACTGCTAATGTTTTCAATGCACCAAATAACGTGCCTCTCAATGAAAAATCAATTTGTTCTACTGTCATTCTGTTAGCTTCAATTTTAGAAATATCTAAAATATCATCAATGATTGTTAACAATGAATTAGCCAAATTATGAACAATTGACAACATTTCCCTCTGATATTGTGTTAATTCTGTATCCAATGATAGCTGTGTCATACCAATAATACCATTCAAAGGTGTTCTAATTTCATGGGACATGTTTGCCAAAAATTCCGATTTAGAACTATTAGCTAATTCAGCAGCTTCCCTTGCTGCTGTATTCCTTTGAATAGATTCTCTTAAATTTAAAACCATTTGATTAATTTTGGTCTTTAAAGCATCCATTTCACCACTTGCCTCAACTGTAATGAATCTCGTGAAATCACCATCAGTCGCAGCGGCCGTAATTTGTGCGAACGCTCTCACCTGTGAAGTTAGATTCGACGCCATAGTGTTAACATTACTAGTAATTTCTTTCCATAACCCATCAACATCGCTAACTTGAGCTTGAATACCTAACTTACCATTTATACCCACATCTCTGGCAACTTTAGATACTTCTGACGCGAAAAGTTGCAAAGAATCCACCATCTTATTAATAGTATTTTTTAATTGCAATATTTCACCTTGAGCATGAACATCAATCTTCTGGGACAAATCACCATGTGCGACAGCAGTAGTAACAGTAGCGATAGATCTAACTTGATTAGTTAAATTGGTAGCCATAAGATTAACATTCTCAGTAACAGCTTTCCATGCACCTTCAACGTCCTGAACATTGGCTTGTCCACCTAGAATACCAAGCGTACCGACTTCACGAGATAATGTGGTGACTTCCAATGCAAAATTTTGTAATCGATCCACCATCTGATTAATAGTCAATTTCAAATCCAAAATTTCACCCTTACAGTCAGCAGTAACTTTCTTAGATAGATCACCCTTTGCCACTGCTGTCGTAACATTCGCAATATTTCTAACCTGAGTCGTCAAATTAAGAGCCATAGCATTTACATTATCAGTCAATTCTTTCCAAATACCTTCAACATTCTCAATAAGGGCCTGCCCTCCTAAAATTCCTAGAACACCAACATCCCTGGCAACCTTCGATACTTCAAAAGCAAAAGTCCTCAATTGATCCACCATTGTGTTGATCGTCATTTGCAATTGAAGAATTTCCCCTTGTGCATGTACATTAATTTTTCTGGACAAATCACCTCTAGCGACAGCTCTCGTCACATCTGCGATTTCTCTCACTTGGTTGGTCAAATTGAGTGCCATAATGTTGACATTATCGGTCAATGATCTCCAAATACCTACACTGCCTTCATTTTTCGCCTGTCCACCTAGCTCACCGTTTGCAACCTCCGTCGCCACTTTTGTCACTTCGTTAGCAAACGCCTGCAATTGGTCCATCATGGTATTGATCGTGATCTTAACCTTCAAAATTTCAGGGTCAGACTCAACGGTATGTATTTCAACTTTCTTCGATAAGTCACCCATCGCAACAGAAATCACAACCGTACCTATTTCTGATAAGGCCTGTTTGAACGCCTTATTCGCCGATTTGAATGTATCCAATTCGTTGGTCAAAGTCTTGATCGTGACATTTTGCGTGTTAATATGATTCAAAATATCATTTCGTATCATTTCATGGTTTTCCTGGAAAAGTATCGGATCCTCTAGGATTTTCATTAATTCCAGTGAGCCCATCTCGACGCTTGAATCAACTCGTGGTTTTTTGGATATCGGCAGAATCTTGGGCAAAGAACTAATGTTAGTATGAAATTAGTAGAAAATATGTATGGTTAATCGTAAACTAGTCGAAATTTTTATTCCGAGTGCGTATAACGACTTCACCTCTTCTGTGCCTTACAACAATAAACTTTTGTCGCAAGAATCAAGCTATAGACCTATTCAACAATGACTGAAAAATGAATCTTTCTCCCGCTTGTCGTTATATCTTCAAGAGTAGCGGAATATACTATTTCGTTTGTCTGCCAATTATTTAAAATAACCACCCAAACAACTAATAAATTCCTTCAGAAACTGGTTATAATTTTCAAGAAAACGCGCTTTCACTTTCTTAGGATAAATACTTATTTACCAACTTGTATACACAGTCAGTATATTAATAGATGTATAACTTACTTAGTAAGAACTATGATATATATTTTTAATTGAAGTGTTTTGGTTTCGTAGACCAACACCGTAGTGTGTCGCACAAGCCATACTTACGTAATTGGTATCAATAACTTCAGGAACATAAAGGATTGTCTAGAGACAGGAGGGGGAGACAAGATATGCGACATTGATACGACAAATTACTATGATCAGGTAAAAAAATTAAGGCTCCTCATCAGGGGCTCGAACCCTGGACATTTCGGTCGACTCTTTGACAGAAATCTTTAATCCTTAAAAGCCGAACGCTCTACCAACTGAGCTAATAAGGATGGTTCCTAACGTTTAAGGAAACACGTATTGTTATATATTGTGTATATATCATGATAATGGTACCATAATGATGATATATCATGGTTGCAAAACAGAAGCTATAAATAAGAGTAATATTCCCCTGAGTAATCCCGACTAGGGAGGAAGGGAATTAGGAACTAATAATCGGTAGTTAAGGTTAGTTAGTTAGCTAAAGAGTAATAAAGTTAGTTATACAGAGTTCTATAGAGGTTATAGAACATATCTATACAGTAGTCAAATATAATTACCCTA
>FYBW01000035.1:0-26738 GCA_900186205.1 Debaryomyces psychrophilus | reverse complement strand
GGAATTAGGAACTAATAATCGGTAGTTAAGGTTAGTTAGTTAGCTAAAGAGTAATAAAGTTAGTTATACAGAGTTCTATAGAGGTTATAGAACATATCTATACAGTAGTCAAAGATAATTACCCTATTGGAACCCAGTTCCCTTACAAAAGACAAAGTTCTCATATAATACTATAAATCTTTTTAACAACAAAATTACAAATACTCCGACAATAGATGCATTATTGGCCTCACTTGGTTTCGAACATAGCTTCGATTATTGAGCTTGAAATATTGGCAATGGAAAACCATCGGAGATGAATATTTGTGAAATACACCAAAATAAAATACGTTTTAGGAAAACAACCACTGTATGCTTCAATATTGAATGCAATTCAATCATATTTAAAGACCTGAAAATTCCGTTTTCTAATGTAGAAATGTGAAAACAAGTACTACATTTACTATGTAATATAATGTTTGGTTTACAACAGGTTTCTCTTGAGTTTTTGGGTATGATCTTGCAAAACAATTGCCATTGACCAGACAAGTCATTGCGGCAACTCCAGGATATATCGAATAATGGAAGACTAGAATGGGGGTAATTTCTGAGGAAGTAAAACTTCAAGTAGCTGGAATGCTTAATATCGTATTGAGTTTTTGTCACCTCTGTAGTATATGTTTACCAAAATTTACTGAACATAAGTATAAACATTGATGTTTTGGGTAGATTTATAAATCCCCTGGTATAATTTTTGATCTACACTAAGTTTCGTTCAAACTAAACCTCGATAATACATTTCCTTATAAATCATCGTTTTATGAAATCAGATAATCCTGGCCATAATAATTTTCAGGTTCAGAGTCATAAATGCTAGAGCTTTCAAATTCTTCAATGCCATTAGATACATAATCCAAGTGAATATGGTCTCCATTCTCGATATTGTAGTGTAGTCTTCTCATAACTTTACTCGATTGATCAAGTGCTCTTATGTTATCCAACGTTCCAGACGACTGCCGCAGACAATGCTTGAAAAATCTTGATTTCGAGTCTAATTCTTTCGATATGTCAGAACTTGAGCTATTAAATCTTAAGCTCTTGGAATTAACAGGATATTTATGGTATTTTCTCCGAAACGAATTTAGTTGGCTATCTGTGGAATTGGCTTTTGGCAAAGCAATACTGCCATTTGAGTGATAGAACCTTTCAGCTTTCGAATTAAATTCTGTATGAGCACACGTAGATTCATGCGTATTACTTCCAATAGTATCACCGTCAATGGTATGGCTACCTCTGGAAGTGTTTGAAGTCGCATCAGTAATGCAGATAGTCTTAACGAAGGGATTCATGCTATCCAACATATTGGACGCAGTTGTAATCTCAACAATGTCCTGTTTACCAGGAAAAACTGATAAACCTGATGGTGGATTTATAGTATTTCGTGTACCTATAGAAGAAACTAATGTGGTTCGAACATCATCTAAGTCAATACTATGATTATCTGCAATATTGGAAGCAAAATATCCGATAGTTAAATAATCGCAAGAAAGCAAATATTCCATATTCCCAGCATCTGTCAACGAAGTGATAGAATCCTTGAATTTAAGCCCAATCACTGAACTGGAAACTGAAGTATTATTGGTGTCTGTAGTTATTTCACTCTTATTCCTAGTTTCCGCTTTGCATACGGCTGAATCAACATCTGTATAATCAGAGCCGTTGGAATCTTTGGTGCAAAGAGATGTAAGGCAGGAGTTTATTGAAGATTTGGATTTATACGATGTGAGAAACCTAAATACTCTTTTGCCTTCATTCATATTTCCACTCTTACTTCCCCCATTGTATATTTCTTTGTTTGAACCTTGTTTGGAACTACTCGATATTGCGGGAAATATGTTTTCCACAAGACCCTTTCTTTTTTTTGTTACTTTCTTTCGAGTATCGGACAATCCCTTAGATGATACAGTATAATTCAAATTATCTAACGCCAAAATAATTTGTTTATCTTTCAAATCCTGTGTCTGCCTTTTCTCTTTCGAAAGCATTAATTCTGATAGCTCCTTTTGTTTTTGTAAGTTATTTAGCTCCTCTTCTTTTAGATAAATGTATGGATTTCTAAATGATGAATCTCTGTGAATATTGCAATTGAAAAACTTAGAAATGTGCATTTTAATTGGCAAATATATTTAGTGCTTGGTATACAGCAATGAAGCGTTCAGAGTAAATAACCAGCATAGATCATGTTCCCGGATTATTTATATTGTATTTATTTGTGGTTGCGAAATTGTAACTGCATTTTTGAAGCCGCATGTAATTACAAATATATTTTCAACTTTTACGTCTCAAAGTTATACTATTTGTAATTAAGATATCTACCTTTAAGAAATATTGGATTCTTTATATAGAGGCATTTTCATGTTATCGAAGTGTAATATTTTTTCAAGAATTGATAAAAAATGGAGAGCTATTCTCATTGAATTTTGTCATTTTTTCCAAATTTCCGCAATATTCTGTATAAAATTAATATAGCCTTAAAATTGATTTTCAAGCTTATATTCGTTATATTCGATACGATAACGAAGAAACATGTTATACTGCATTTTGATTCTTTAAAACTATTCTATCGGATATAAAGTTGACATCTAATTAATGTCAATTTATTGAGAAGGTTCATAATTTTTCCATGTTTTTGTATTAAAATGTTAAATAAGTTTAGCACACTCTTATGATTTGCAGACTTACATTTCTTACGAGGTTTAACTAATTGTTGCAATATGTTCAGAGATAAAAAAGTTTCAGTGTGTCAACTTCATTTTTTCATTTTTTAGATGATTCATAGTTCTCACTCAATTCTCAGCGAAATCTCCAGTAGAGATTTAATTTTTTTTTTCAATTTTAATTTCTTCTTTTTTTCTGTTTTTTTTTGTTTTAACGGGACTTTATTGTTATTCATTCAAAGTCTTTGTTCTTAAAGGTTACTTTAATTTAATTCGATTAATCAAGCAAATATGTGTGATGTTGTCTTAGGATCCCAATGGGGAGATGAAGGTAAAGGGAAGTTAGTCGATGTCTTGTGTGATGAAATTGATGTTTGCGCTAGATGTCAAGGTGGTAATAATGCTGGACATACTATTGTTGTTGGCGATGTTAAATATGACTTCCACATGTTGCCATCCGGATTAGTTAACCCTAAATGTTTGAATTTAGTTGGTTCTGGTGTTGTTATCCATGTTCCATCGCTTTTCGAAGAATTGGAAAACTTGGAGAAGAAAGGATTACACTGTCGTGACAGATTGTTTATTTCTTCAAGAGCGCATTTGGTTTTTGATTTCCACCAAAGAACTGATAAGTTAAAAGAAGCCGAGTTGTCTGAAAATAAGAAGTCTATTGGTACCACCGGTAAAGGTATTGGTCCAACTTATTCTACTAAGGCTTCCAGATCTGGTATCAGAGTTCACCATTTAGTGTCAGACGAACCTGAATCTTGGGAAGAATTTAAAACAAGATACTGTCGTTTAGTTGAGTCAAGATTTAAAAGATACGGTAAGTTCGAATATGACACTGAAGCTGAATTAGCGAAGTATGCGAAGTATAGAGATTTACTTAAGGGACATGTTGTTGATTCTATCGACTTTATGCACACTGCAATTGCCGAAAAGAAGAAAATTTTGGTTGAAGGTGCTAATGCTTTGATGTTAGATATAGACTTTGGTACATACCCTTATGTTACTTCTTCTGCTACAGGTATTGGTGGTGTTTGTACTGGTTTGGGTATTCCACCGAAAGCAGTCAACAATGTGTATGGTGTTGTAAAGGCATATACTACTAGAGTTGGTGAAGGCCCGTTCCCAACTGAACAGTTAAATGAAACCGGTAGAGCTTTACAAGACATTGGTGCTGAGTTTGGTGTCACCACCGGTAGAAAGAGAAGATGTGGATGGTTAGACTTAGTTGTGTTGAAATATTCTACATTGATTAACGGGTACACTTCTTTAAACATCACCAAGTTAGATGTTTTGGATACATTTAAAGAAATCAAGATCGGTGTTTCATATACTCACAATGGTAAAAAGTTGAATAGTTTCCCTGAAGATTTGCATAAACTAGCCAAGGTTGATGTTGAATATGTTACTTTACCTGGCTGGGAAGAAGATATTACGAAGGTTAAGAACTATGACGATTTACCAGAAAATGCTAAGAAATACTTGAAATATATTGAAGATTGCTTGAATGTTCCAATTCAATGGATTGGTACAGGTCCATCTCGTCACTCGATGTTAGAAAAATCAATTGATTAGATATAGAAAATTTTGTTTAGTTCACGTAGATGTTTAATTAATGTTTATATTTTGTATTTTATTACAGGTGTTCAATCGAAATTTATTTATCGCGAGTATTTCAAATTTTTGTTCAATCTTTTTAATACTTTCGGCCAGATTGTATAATAATGGCATCAAAAACTAATGCTGGCGATTCAAAAGGGTCCAATGGCGTTCAAATAGCGATAGTCTGTTTAAATATACTATCAAGGGTTTATTCGGCTTTTTTTATGATAATTTCTGACTGTGATGAGACTTTTAATTATTGGGAACCTTTGAATTTATTAATTAGAGGATTCGGTAAACAAACATGGGAATATTCACCTGAATATGCCATAAGGTCTTATACGTATTTGATACCATATGCTATTATTAACTATCCTGTCAATATAATTCAGTCAGCATTAAACCTACCTCCATATTATCAATTTTACTGGATTCGACTTATTGCATTATGTGGGTTTACTTGCTTTGCAGAATTACACTTGTTCTGTACGATAAATTCTAGATTAAACCGTAAGGTTGCCAATTGGTTCTTATTCTTATCATCGATAGCTCCAGGTATGTCTCATGCAGGTGTTGCATTACTACCATCTTCATTTGCTATGAATTGTGTAACTATGGCTACTGCTAATTCGTTATCTACACTTTCAGATAACAACATTAGTTACGGTATACATGCTATCATTTGGTTTTTGATAGGCGGGGTTATTGGATGGCCATTTGCTCTTGCATTAGGTCTCCCATTCGGGTTATTCATTTTCATTCAGAATATAAGAAAATACAGTACATTATTCGCACTAGTTAAAGGATGTCTTATTGGCCTAATGTCAATTTTGATTATAAGTACAGCTATTGATTCATGGTTTTATCAAAAAATTGATCTCGTTCCTCTAAATATTGTGTTATATAATGTGTTTGGTGAACAAGGTGAAGGACCTGAAATTTTTGGAGTTGAACCATTTCACTACTATATTCTAAATTTGTTGGTTAATTTTAATGTGGTTGCAATTTTAGGTTACTTGGGATTAGTGATGAATGTTTTGCTCTTAGGAGAAAAAACTAGATACAAGGCATTCATAACTGTAAGCGCTCCTTTACTCATCTGGTCAATAATATTTGGTAGCCAACCCCATAAGGAAGAGAGGTTTTTATACCCAATATACCCGTTATTGATTTTAAGTTGTTCATTGCTTTTGTCACTTATTTTCCCTACAGTTGGCTTCATCTCAAGGGGAATATTGGGAAATAAAATTAATTCTAAACGAGTTGAAAGGTTGGTCCATTTATTATTTGGGTTGTCTGTTGGGATAGTATCCATCTTGCGCATAATTAATTTGGTAGAAAATTATAGTACCCCGTTATCTGTGCATAAGGAATTATCAAACTTGCCCATATCAAATATACCCGTCAACGTATGTACTGGTAGGGAATGGTATCACTATCCAAATTCGTTCTTCTTACCGGATAATTATCGTTTAAAGTTCATCAAAAGTGGGTTTGATGGTTTATTGCCTGGTGATTTCTTAGAAGGAGCTAGTATGAAAGACAGTACTTCAACTATTCCACTTAATATGAATAATAAGAATCAATATTCCAATGACAAGGTAATTGACTTTGATGAGTGCAACTACTATATAGATAATTCACAGGTAGCAAATATTGAAGTTGGCGAACCTAGTGTGGTTGAAAGAAATGGTAAAGAGTTAACCATTAACGATAACTGGTCAATAGTTCGATGTCAGAATATAATTAATCCAAGTGGTTCAAGTTCGGGATTGGGCAAGATACTTTGGATACCAAGATATATAAGGTCAGTCGTACCTTACAACGTTGACTATATGGACTATTGCCTTTTGGAAAGAAAGAAGAATAACGCGTAAAATTTGCATACCTATCATTGATACCTTCGAAATGACATAAATATTTAAAAGTAAACTATAAGTATATATATAATAAAGCAAACTGAAGGAATAACATTTCTATTTGTTTATTCCTAAGCTTTAATTAGCTCTATTTTATATTATTTCATTAAACAATCATTATTATCTAATAGAACCTTGACTTGTCAGGGATTCCCTTCATAAATAAACTCAATCCCTTATTTCTAGAAAATTACTGTCAATGACAAGATGAATGTGCAATTAGTTTAGAATTCATCATCGAAGTAATTGTTCAAAGCCTTTCTTGATTTTGCAAACCAACCTCTGGCCTTGTTTAATGCATCCTCAATCAATTCAATCCAGAATTCGTCATCCTTCGGATCGTTATTATCCTTTAATTCAAAATTATCAAAATTAACTTTATGGCCGTAATTTTGGATTCTTTCACATTGAGATGAAATCTTTTCTAAACCCAAAGCTGCTGCCGATCCTTTCAAATAATGACCTAATCCCGAAATTTTATCGAAGTTCTTTGTCTTCAAGTTTTCATCAATTTCAGTGAATGTTTCTAACACTTGATCAACGAATGTTTGGAATAAACATTTCGAAAACCCTTCTTCGTCTTCATCCATCGCTACTAATTCGGAGAAGACTGACCACTCGATTAACCCTGAATCTTGTAATTCTTTTGTTTTCTCTTCCGTCATGATATTTTAAGTGATTGAAATAATGAACTATTTTATGCTATGGTTGTTATTCTATAGATATTAATTGAATATTATCTTATCCTATTATTTGTGTCTATTTTCAGTACTTTGATTATTTGAACCTATGTATGCGTGTTTCAATAATAATTATCCAATTTAAAACTGTATAATCAAAATCGGTCGAAATAGACAATCACAACTAATTAAGTATTTTTAATTATAAAATAAATAAATTTGATTGTATTGATGGTCAATAGATTTCCTTGATACTTGTTTTCAACAACTCGGTTAAAAAATACTACTGCTAATTCTCACTTCTCGAAAATTTCTAAACTACGTCATAGCTTACACAAAAATAAATAATCTAGATTTGATCTCTATAATCTATTCGAATAGTTCGTATATATCACCTAATTTATTAGCATAATAGGTAGGAGCAGTGGCGGTGCTATGGGATAATACAGATTGTTCGGTTTCAATACCGGATAAAACAAGTAAAGTATCAAGACCACCGTCCTGTCCGAACTTCATATCAGTATTCAATCTATCACCGATCATTAAACCTTTAGACGGGTTTGAAGATAAGCCTGGATTGTCGGCTTTAATGGAATTCATCATAGCCTGGTTTGGTTTACCACAGATCGCATCCGGTTGACGGCCACTTGCATATGCTACTGTTTCTATAATTGAACCGGCTCCAATTAATAATTTACCCTTCATTGGGAACGTTGAGTCTATATTAGTTGCAATAAAGGGTATGGATTTATTATCTTTAAGTAAATATTGCATGGTGATTGACAATTTCAAGTAGTTCAAATTAAATGTTAAGCCCGTAACAACGGCTCCAACATCATCGTCTAATTCAGTTAACAATGGGTGGTCGTGATCAAAATTCACCCCATGCTCAGTTAGAGTTGGATCAGAACCACCAATCGTAGTGTAGCCTAATTCTTGTAACTCACGCTCGATACCTTCTTCACCCAAGACCCAGATCTTCTTATTCTTTGGCAATTTCAAGATTTTATCTATATACACTGCAGACGCATATGATGATCCGAATACTTCACTTTTAGTAATACCCAGAACACCGAGTTTATCAAATTTACTCAAATACGCATCCCGGCATTTGGTTGAATTGTTAGTGACAAATAATACAGTCTTATCAGCTTTCTTCAAGAGATCCAACGTTTCGCAGACATGAGGTAATAAATGATCTCCTAACCAAAGAACACCATCACAGTCAAATACGAAATAGTCATAATTATCAAGTACAGCCCTTGCTTGTTCTTTTGTCGTTATCTTTTCAGCCATTTGTTTGTCAATGTCTATTATGAATAAGATGGTTAAATTTCTGTGACATTTTATATTTCACTACTACACGTGATAAATGAAAATGTTGACCTATAGTCCATGATTAATGAACCCATGGATGGTTTAAAAAAGTAATGGTGTTAAAAAATAGCTGTCTACTGAAGTAATCAAAGGAAATGTAAATATATAAGCTTTATTATATTATAATTGGAGTGTATGAAAGTATGAAAATAGAGATAAAAAATGACTTGGTGTTTTAAATACTATTTATGTAGTGATAGAGTACTTATCTCAAAAGTTCTTGATTGTGTTAGAAATTTGATAATACATATTATGGGTTTGTTTGATATTCCATTAATCCAATAGAACCCAAAAAATATCGATTCGGACTCATTACACGCTATATGTGCTTCATGCAAAACTAACGTTCAGAAGGATGAACACCAGCTGTGAATCTTGGAAAACGGAATTTGGACTTGTCATGGTATAATTCTTCATCAAATTTGGCTTTCTTTTCTGCTGTCATGGTATCTCTAACAAGTTCTTGTCTGGTCTTTTCAGAGTAATATCTTCTAGCAACATTTCTGTCTTCTTCGGCTAATAATAATGGCTCTAAGTGGAAACGAGCCCACTGTTTTTCTCTTGCTAATTCACGTTGTTCATCGACACCTCTGTAGTATTTATAAAATCCAAATGTCATTAATCCGGTAAATCCCCAGAAATAAATAGCAGGTCTGAACCCTCTAGATGGAAGATGTCTTTTCCATTGAACAGGTTCATAACCTCCAATAGGTGGTAAATCTTGCATAGTTAATTAGTTTTCAATGTAGATAGAACAGTATAGTTCTTGCATTTCAACTAGTTTTCAATTAGAAAAATTGATTTCGAGTAACTTCATTGGGTACTGTGTAGACTTCCTAATTGAGTATAAAGTATAATAATATATTTACGCGCCATAAATTTTCACATCTTCTAATATTCGATAAGATTTCTATATTACGTGAAGAGTCGTAGACGTACATAATGATTCAATAAACTAAATATAAAGGCAAACGGTACAAGGAAACTATGTCAAATTATTTAATATCAAAAACTGGTTTCAATTTCTTAATTAATACCCAATCGTCTCTATTAACAGTTTCACGGAACGCAGGATCCTTCAAAGTATCGATGGATCTACGAGAAATCAATGAATATAAGTTATCTGATTCATCGACATGACGGCCCCATGTAGGTTGAGCTGACGATGGATTTTCTAATCTCATGGCAACACCTGCAGAAGTCTGTCCCTTCTTGACTATATCAAGAGATTTATGGTTAACTTCCAACGATACTACTTTACCTAAGACCATGATATTTGGTGTTTTGGTGACAGGATCTTGACGAACTGCACAAATTGGAGTACCAATACGGACCGCACCTTCAATGACATCGACACCAATAATCATAGGACCACGTTTATTAATAATTTGAATCGTTTTCAAAACACATGGCAACACGGCATATTCCAAGAATTCCTTACGACGAGCTTCTAATAACTTCTGTTGATAAGCAGTGAATTGGTCGAACAAATGATAGATGATATCGGCATTGAAAATCTTAATATTTTGTTCAGATGCGTATTGTTCAGCTTCCTTATCCACCTTAACATCGAAACACAACATCACTGCGTATTCGGGAGCCTTATCCAACATAGTACTGGCCTTTATAATATCTCTTTTGTAGACAGGTCCTAAACCTATAGACATGACTGGAATTTTCAGGCCCTTTAAGAAATCTAATAAGGCTTCTAACGAACCTAATGTAGATGCTTGAACAACAACACCCTTACCAGAAGTATCAACAGAATCTAATAAACCTGTCAAATCATCCATAACTTCTTCCATGATTTCCTCCTCATCATCTTCTTCTCCAACAACAATTAATCGAGAACCTGCGACTGCTTTTTCTAGATCATTTGCTGCGATCTTAACACCTAAGGCTGCCTTAACTTCCTTATTGTGCACATATTCAGATTTAATACGTAATTCACGAGATGGAGGTGGTGTTAATAAGGCTCTAATATTTGTTGATATTGGACCATTCAAACCACATAACACAACACGATCTCCTTCTTTCAAAACACCATTAGATAAGACAACATCAATAGTGTAACCAAACCCTTCAACTACCTTTACTTCCAAAATAGTGGCCTCAACCTTAGTTAAGTACATCAATTGTTTGGACATTCTCTTTTGGGTCAACTCGAGTAACAACCATAATAAATCAGGAACACCTTCACCGGTGACAGCCGATGTTGGAACAATCGAGACATATTTAGACATGTTCCTGTTTTGGAAATATAATTCTGAGTTCAAACCTTGTTCAGCCAAAGCAACCTTAATTTGTTCGTATCTGTTATGGAATTCGGCTTGGACAGATTTGGTTTGCTTAGCAAAGGAGTCACGGAAAGAATTGTTCGGGATTTCTTTCCAATCGTATAACCTATCAATTTTGTTCAATGCAACCACAAAAGGAGCCTTTCGGTCTCTTAATAATCTGATGGATTCAAGGGTTTGATGTTCTAAACCATGCATAATATCAATAACTAAAATAGCAATGTTACAAAGAGAAGAACCACGAGACCTTAAATTGGTAAAAGACTCGTGACCAGGGGTGTCAATAATCAATAAACCTGGAACATCAAATGTTTGCTTTTCATGTTGTGCCATAACTGCTGTTTTCCGTTTGATAGCATCAACAGGGAAGTAGGTCGCACCAATTTGTTGCGTAATACCACCAGCTTCACCACCTTGAACATTAGTTTGACGAACTTTATCTAACAATTTAGTCTTACCAGTATCGACATGTCCTAAAATACAACAAATTGGAGAACGTAAATCTTTCTCGTTCGAAACTAATGGTTTCTTTTGAGTTGTCAATTTACTTTGTGCTTCTTCTTTGGCTTTACGTTCAGCTTCTTCTTTGGCTTTACGTTCAGTCTCTTCTTTAGCCTTACGTTCAGCTTCTTCGTTGGCCTTACGTTCAGTCTCTTCCTTAGCTATACGTTCAGCCTCTGCTTTCTTAGATGCTTCCGTTTCGTCATCCTTTTCATTCAACGCAGCTTCCCAGTCTTCAGTATGTGGTTCATCATCTTCTAACATCATATTTTCCCAGTCAGCTACAAGCTCTTCCTCTTCGTCCTTATTTTCTTCAGACTTACTTTGTGCCGGAGTCTTATTATGTTGGATAAAAGTTTTAGGTTTAGTAGATTTCTTTTTACCATAAACGATCTTCTTAGTTTTTGGAGCTTCATCGGAAGTATTATTTTGTAAACCAGGAACAGAAACGTTACCTTGTAATAATTGTTCACGACGACGTTCTTGCAATTTCTTCTCTTCTTTTTGTTTCTTGGTTAATAGTTTTCCTTCAGCCTTCAATTGTTCCTTCTTAGCTCTTTCCTTCTCTTTCTTCGCAGCTTTGATGGCTTCTTGTTCGGTTTCTTCTTCAGCCACTTTCCTTTCCTCTTCAATACGGCGTTCCTCCTCTTCTTCTTCAAGAAGACGCTGTTCTTCTTCCAATTGTTTCTTTAATTCCAATTGACGCTTCAATGCAGCAATGCCTGCTGGCACTTTCTTTCCAGCTTTCTTGGCTGATGCCTTAGTTTTAGATTCAGCTTCTGTTTCTGGAGTAGTTGCTTCCGAAGGCGTACCAGTTGTAGAGACTGCAGCTGCATTTTGCTTATTAGCCTCTTTGATTTGCTCTTTCTTGTCTGCTTGTTGAACCTTCTTTTTGGCTGCTTGTTCCTTCTTTTTTTGTTTCTCAGCTTCTTTCTTCATCTTTTCTTTTTCTTTCTTTGATAAAACCTTTGGTGCATCCTTCGGTTTGTTCTTTTCTTCTACTACTTTTTCTGCCTTCTTCTGTTTAGATTTAAGAATTGAACCCAAGAAATCACCAGAAACATCATCAGCAGAGGCTGTCTCTGCCTCTTCTGGTGCTGGTGTAAAGGCTTCTGAATCTCCCAAATTACTTGATTCACCGATTTCTTCGTTCTGTGGGGTCTCTTGAGCTAACTCTTCGTCATCCCAGAAATCTCCACCTGTCTTGGCATTCTTGCTACCTTTTTTACCCATATTTGAATATATTTATGCTTGAAATATAATAAATTTTGGTTCTATAAGTCTATTTCAATACTCCTACGTGATGAAAATTTGAAATTTTTTTTGTATCACTTTGTCGACCGAATTTCACACTACCAAAAATTTTTTGAAGAGCTTAAGAGAAAAAATTGAAATCGCAACGGACTTAGAATAAAGTATAATTAGTTGCTCTTGAAAATTACATAATGACTACTGTTGAAAAGATCAAGGCCATCGAAGATGAGATGGCCAAAACTCAAAAAAACAAGAATACCTCTTTCCATTTAGGTCAACTTAAAGCGAAATTAGCTAAATTGAAAAGAGAATTATTGTCAGATAGCACCTCCGGCGGAGGTGGTGGTGGTGGTGCTGGTTTCGATGTGGCAAGAACAGGTGTAGCAAGTATTGGTTTCGTGGGTTTCCCCTCGGTAGGTAAGTCTACCTTATTGTCGAAATTAACGGGAACTCATTCAGAAGTTGCTGCATACGAATTCACTACATTAACCACGGTTCCAGGTATAATTAAATTTAAAGGTGCCAAGCTCCAAATGTTAGATTTACCAGGTATTATTGAGGGTGCCAAAGATGGTAAGGGTAGAGGTAAACAAGTTATTGCGGTTGCAAGATCTGTCAACTTGTTGTTTTTAGTGTTGGATGTTAATAAGCCATTACAGCACAAGAGAATCATCGAATACGAACTTGAGGGTGTGGGAATAAGAATTAACAAAGAGCCCCCTAACATTGTCATCCAGAAAAAAGAAAGAGGAGGAATCAATATTAATAGTACCTCGCCATTAACCCACTTGGACAACGACGAAATTAGGGCTGTCATGGCAGAATATAAGATCAACTCTGCGAACATTGCATTCAGGTGCGATGCAACTGTTGACGACTTGATTGACGCCATCGAAATTAAGTCCAGAAGATACATGCCTGCGATCTACGTTTTGAACAAAATTGATTCTTTCTCTATTCAAGAATTGGATTTATTATACAAGATTCCAAACGCGATCCCAATATCTTCTGGACAGGGTTGGAATTTAGATGATTTATTGGACATGATGTGGGACAGATTGAAGCTTGTCAGAGTCTACACCAAACCAAAGGGTAAGTTACCTGATTTCAACGAGCCTGTGGTTTTAAGAAGTGGCAGATGTACAGTTGAAGATTTCTGTAATTCCATCCACAAGTCCTTGGTTTCTGACTTCAGAAATGCCTTAGTCTATGGGACATCTGTTAAGCATCAACCTCAAGTTGTCGGTTTAGGACATGGATTAGAAGATGAAGACGTGATTACTATTTTAAAAAAGTAGTCATTCATGTACATGTATAATATAATAAATCTACATAAAAATACATATACTATATGTAATTAGCCTAGTACTTTCTAATTTATAGACATTGATATCTTAACATTTTATCGTAGGGCTTGTATTAAAAGTTGTGTTGAGCAAAAAAATAAGGATTTTGGAGGAATGGTCACATGATACTATTGAAAATAAATTTTTAGACATTTCCTAATTTCCACCGAAATGAATAACACTAATTGTGGTAAAGAACAGATTTTATTAATATTTCTAACCTTCAATTAAATTAGTTGGAATTTCCTAGGTCTCAAGTTGCATTAATATTGATTAGCGTCAATTCGTTACAGATATTTTGTAGGAAATATTGATAAATTTAGCTAAGATGTCTTCATTACCAACTGAAGTTCAAGGTGTATTGACACAGTTAGTGAATGGTTTGTCGTCGTCAGATAATTCGACGAGATCAGAGGCAGAAAAGTTACTAGAAACTGAATGGTCCAAGAAAGAAAATGTTGAAATGTTATTGATTTTCTTAACAGAACAAGCTTGCGGTTCAGATAACGATACTTTAAAGGCATTCTGTGCAGTGTTGTTTAGACGTGTTGCCATCAGGTCACCCAAGGAAATTGCCAGCGTAACGGATAGAACGATTGGGGTTATTAGTGAGCCGGTCAGACAACAAATCCGTGCGATTTTGTTGCATGGTTTTACATCCCAACAGTCAAACCAAGTAAGACACAAGCTTTCAGATGCTATTTCTGAAGTTGCAAAAGAAGATGCATCGCCTCTGGGTTCATGGAATGAATTAATACCTGCATTATTCCAAGCAACAAAGAATTCTGACCCTAGTTTTCGTGAGTCTGCGTTTCGTGTTTTTTCTTCGGCGCCTGAATTAATTGACAAGTCATACATTAATGAAGTTCTACCAATTTTCAATTCTGGGTTCGAGGACGAAAACGATGATGTTCGTATAGCAGCATGCACTGCGTTTGTTGCTTTTTTTCGTGAAATACCTAAGAATAGCTGGCCAACATTATCTCCCTTATTACCAAATTTATTGAACTCGTTGCCGAGATTCCTACAAAACGGTCAAGATCAAGCCTTATCGTCTGTTTTAGAATCGTTGATCGACTTGGTCGAATTGGCTCCTAAGATGTTTAGAGGCATGTTTCCAACTATAATTGAATTTTGTGCAGTAGTCTCAAAGAATAAGGAGTTAGACTCTGGAGCTCGTATAGCGGGTTTAGAATTATTGACAACGTTTGCCGAGGTTTCACCATCTATGTGTAAACGTACCTCTTCCTATACTGATAACATGGTTTTAATAACTTTGTCTATGCTTACAGAAGTATGTATTGATGATGACGATGCTGCGGAATGGAACAATAATGATGATACTGAAGATGATGATGAAGAACCAGAATATGATGCTGCTCGTCAATCTTTAGATCGTGTTTCTTTAAGATTAAACGGTCAAGCATTGGCAACACCTTTATTCCAGTATTTGCCTGTGATGATTCAATCTTCAGAATGGAGAGAACGTCAAGCAGCATTGATGGCTTTGTCATCTGCGGCAGAGGGATGTTCTGATGTTCTCATGACCGAAATTCCTAAAATTTTGGATATGATCTTACCAACTTTGCACGATAATCATCCAAGAGTACAATATGCGTGCTGTAATGCTTTAGGTCAGATGTCAACAGATTTTGCGAATGTAATTCAGAGAACTTCAGGTGATAGAATATTACCGGCGTTAATTTCAATGTTGACTAATAAGTCAGTATTCAGAGTTCAAGCACATGCGGCAGCAGCACTAGTTAATTTTTCAGAAGCAGCTTCTAAAGAAATTCTAGAACCTTACTTAGATGATTTGTTGAATAATTTACTTGGGTTATTGCAATCTCCAAAGAAATACGTTCAAGAACAAGTCTTAACGACAATTGCCATTATAGCTGACGCTGCAGAAAAGAAATTTATCAAATATTACGACACTTTGATGCCGCTATTAACTGATGTTCTCAAAACAGACATGGGACAAGAAAATAGATTATTGAAAGCAAAGTGTATTGAATGTTCAACATTGATTGCTTTGGCAGTTGGTAAAGAAAAATTTGAGCCTCATAGCCAAGGTCTCATTCAATTATTCGGACACATACAGGAGACTACCGTAGAAGACGATGATCCTATCAAGCCATACTTGGAACAAGGATGGGGCAGAATTTGCCGTATTATTGGGAAGGATTTCGTTCCATACTTGCCAGCAGTTTTACCACCACTATTGAGCGCTTCAAAGGCCACTCAAGATATTTCATTATTGGAAGAGGACGAAGCTGAAGAATACAATTCAAATGATGAATGGGATGTCATTAATTTATCTGGTAGACTCATAGCAGTTCATACTGCTGCGCTTGATGATAAGGTATCAGCAGTGGATCTATTGAGAACATACGCGATCCAATTGAAGGGCGAATTTTACCCATGGGTCAAAGAAATAGTTCAGGATATTGGTATCCCAGCTCTTGATTTTTACTTACATGATGGTGTACGTGCATCTGCTGCATTAACTTTGGCCTCATTATTAAAATGTTCAGTAATTGCCACCGGTAATAACTCAAACGAAACATTGCAATTATGGTCACAAATATCGAATAAGTTAGTGGATGTCTTAACAAATGAACCAGTCCCAGAATTATTGGTTGCGTACTACACTGCACTAGTCGAATCTATAGGTGTATTAGGCGCGAATTCATTATCTCAAACTCAATTAGAATCGTTAGCAAAATCTATTAATTCTAATCTATCTGAGATTTATGAGCGTATAAAAGCGCGCGATAATGAAGATGACGAATACACTGAGGAAGTTGATGATGAGGAAGAAGAATATACAGATGAAGAATTATTAGATGAAATTAATAAGGCAATTTCGGCTATTTTCAAAAATTCGAAAACCAATTTCTTACCAGCGTTCCAGATTTTAGTTCCAACCATTGCTTCTTTTATCAATGACGAGAACACTAATATCAAACTTTGTGGCTTATGTACAGTGTGTGATGTCTTAGAACACTGTGGTACGGATTCGGTTGTTTACAAAGATATGTCTATTAACGTTGTGGGTGGATCATTAACTGCACCACATGCCTCAATTCGCCAGGCTGCTTCATATGCTGTTGGTATGGCAGCACAATATGGCGGTAATGTCTACGGTGAGTTTTGTTTGGCGTGTTTAGAACCAATTTTCAAGATGGCATCCGTTCCAGATGCCCGTGCCGATGATAATATTCATGCGACGGAGAACTCCATTTCGACCTTGGCAAAGATATTCCATAGTTACGGATCCTCGATACCTAATTTGGATGCACTCATACAGCAATGGATTGATTTATTACCAGTTGTTCAGGATGAAGAGGCAGCCCCATTTGCGTATACCTTCTTGTGTCAATTAATTCAGAACCAACATAATAGTGTTACAAGTCAAGTTCCTAAAGTTTTAGACGCTGTTATTCAAGCTTTATCTCATGCATCTATTTCAGGTAACACAGCTGAAAGAACTGCTGCTGCTACAAGACAGTTACTTGGTAGTATACCACAGAATGAAGCTGTGGCATTATTACAAAAATATCCTGCTGACTTACAGGTTATTCAAAAATGGTTTTCATAAACTATAGATCTCATTTAGTATTTTGATAATTTAGAAAATTCTTACTATTAGTTAAATTGTAGGATGGATTAGGACTGCATATCATACTGATCTACGAAAAATGTAGACAGCAAAAAACATGCTAGATCACCAAAACGTAAATAAAGTGGTTAACGTCAGGTTCCTTAAATATGTCAACTTCTTCTTCAAGTTCTATATCATCGACTATATCAGGAAGCAAGATTCTGTCACTAAATACGATTGAATCTAGTGTTACTAGGCTTTTAGTCTCAACCAAGCACTTATTGGAAAGTCTCACGCAGTGGGCAAGAAAAGAAGCGGACGACAAGTTTGTTTCAGATGCCTATGTTAAGTTGGGTAACGATTTTAGGGCTGCTTCTAGAGCATTTACAAATGCTGGAGTTGATATTTCCGACATTGGAGATGTACCTCAAGCATTAAGGATTATCTTAGAGACAGCTTTGAGTGAAGCGCCTACGCAAGAGAACCTAGACAGGTTTCTCCCAAATATAAGGAACATAATTGTAACGCTATTACAGAACTTAAAAAGTAAGCAGGTCAAAGCAAAATCGTTGTCTTATGAAAAACAACAAAAGGAAAAGTCTCCTGAGAATACGGAGCATACTACCAGTACTAAAAATGCATCTGTTCCATTTCGACATCTAGGATCATCGAATTCAAGATTGACTAGAAAACTGCAAGGAAGTCTGAATGATGCCTTGGCTCAGCTTCAAAAAGGGAATTCATTGCAGCGTCGTGCCTCTAAAAGATTCAGCGCCTACCAATACGCCAAACTCACGAATCACTCACCAACCAATAATTTGACAAGAATTGTATCAGAATCTTCCAATTTTCCTGAAGAGTCTACTCCAAAGTCAGCTATCAATGAAACATTTAACAGCTCGGGTTTCCAAGAAGGAGATACCACTCATATATTCCTCAGAATTAATAACAAAACGAGGAAAGTTAATATTAGGTTGCCAGTTTCGTTTGCTGCTTTAAGATTGCTTTTTGTTGAAAAGTTTGCCTATTCACCAGGTACATCATCTTTCCCAGAAATCTACGTACAAGATTCACAGAATGGAGTCCTGTATGAATTGGAAGAGCATTTGTTAGATAGTGATGTTAAACAGGGTAGTATATTGTGTTTAAACGAACCAGAATCGCTGGAAGTAATAATGAAGCAATTGGAAGATAAAATCCAAACCTTGAGCACCAAATTTGATGAAGTAAATTCAAGTATACTTACTGAAATGAAAGATACTATCAAATCCATTCAAGTGAACACACCACCGCCAGTAGTAAACAAGGAGTCTCAACTAACATCTAATCCAAGTTCAATAAATAAAGAAGATTTCAAGGAGTTAGAAAATATACTGAGTGAATTAAGAGTCATAAGACAATCTCAAAATGCAAATAGAACAGGCATTAAGGAATCTGTTATTCACTTACTAAAGCGAGTAAAAGACTTTCAAGAAAGTGGTCTTAATGTTTCGAAGTCATCGAATAGGGCTTATATGGATTCTTGTAACACTAAATTATCTGAAGGCTCGGACTCTTTATTGACTAAGGTTGATGATTTACAAGATGTAATGGAATCGTTAAGAAAGGATGTTGCTCAACGAGGTGTTAGGGTTGGGGAACAACAACTCAAAAATACATACAAAGAAATAGAGAAGGCGAGAATGTCGTTAACGGAAATGACAGATTACATTGATAGAGAAAAAATGCAATGGAAGAAAATTTGGGAAAGCGAATTAGATAAAGTTTGTGAAGAACAGCAATTCTTCAACTTACAAAGTGACTTGACGCAAGATCTAGAAGATGATATCAAAAAAATTGAAGAAACTTTTGGCTTGATAGAGCAATGCTCTCTTGAACAAAGCAAGCAAAATGCGTATAAGCGTAATAAATTTGTTTCACAGCTATATATTCCAGAGCCAGGTGAAAGTATACACAATATAAAGGATGAAGTTCTAAACGAGGTTGTAGCTTTAAAGCCAGATCATGAAAAGCGTTTACAAGCCATAGCTAAAGCTGAAAAAATAAGAGAAAAAGAACGTAAAATGTTGAGGCTCGATAAATTTCAAGAAGAGCTAGGAGGTTTTGTTGATGATAGTAAATTAAAGAAATCTGGTGGTATAGATGAGATAGAAAGGATGAGACAACTTAGAGATAGTGAAAACTTGAAAAGTTCTTTCGGAATAATTTAAATCATTTTGGAGTTCGAAAGCCAAGTGTTAATCCTCTTGAATGCTGAATTCTTAGCCAATTTTGAATTCATTACGGTTCGAAATGTAAGAATTAATTCTTCCGCGCCATCTCTGGTGGAATTAACTATTTCATACCGTCTTAAACTAAGATGGAGTAAATTCAACAAAAACTCTTGAAAAGATTGTTCATCAAAATCGCCCAGTCGTATCAAGATTTCCTTAAAATGAATGTAATATGATTCAATAATAGCACCCAATATAATTGCTATATTTTCCATTGCAACTTTTTGAGATACTGATTTCAAATTTATAAAGTGATCGGCTAATCTTATCTTATAACACCATTGTAAATACAAATATACAGCCTTGAACGATTTACATTTTGAAAGCGAGATAAATGTACTATTAGAATTAGCGTCTGGCATTATTTCTAATGTTTCTGGTTTAATTCTTAGTCCAACGAACTTGATTATATCTTGCATATCCACCTTATCATCTACCCAGCAAGTTTTACCAGCATTCACAAAAGCTCCGCTGGATCGAAACTCTTCGCCGAGAACTATATCATATACTCTTTTACATTGATACCTCTCAGTAGAGATCACTAAGAAATCATCGACCAACCTTAAGAGGATTGAGTCTGAATTATCATTCAATAAAAATTGAAAATTGTCATCTACTAAAGAATTATAAACCAATTCACAAAGTGCTGCCAGAAGAGGGAAACCTTGAAAAACTCCCCGTTTCCTTCTGAAGTATTTTTCTTTATTATTTGGTAGAATCATACTTGAGTGTAGAACATGTTCCCTAATAGTACCTAATACTTGTGCTTTTGAAAAACTAAAAGTTTTGGTCTTATCCATAATAATCTTTGATGATGTGCAATGTTGAAAAGTGGAATTCTCTCCATTCAAAATATTAAATTCCTGAACATTCATCCCATCTTTTATGATGTAACGTTGTTTCTTTTGCTCCTGCTTAAAAGTTGAGGACTCAACGAATTGTCTGATATAATACGTCTTGTCGTCCTCGTCTTCGGCGAATAGCTGTTCCACAGATTTCAATATTTTTTCTTGATTCAAATTATCGAAACAGTGTGTCATATCAAACTTTAACATAAATAGCTTAGGTAGTTTAGTATGCTTATGTCGAAGTTTATCTTTGAATATGCCTATGTTATATACCATATCACTAAGTGAAACGCACCTTGGATGTGTCTTATTCAATCGCCATTTTTCCCTTTCCTTTTGAATTAACAATTCACGGATTGGTTTAATAGTATTATTCATGTAACTTAGATATTGAAATTTTTCACTTTCTTTCTCTTTTCTATTTAACTGATTCAAACCAATAGTTTGTCTAATAGGAATACACAATACTCTGAAATCATTTAACTTTGGTAATAGTCTCAAACGACCTATATTATATTTCTTAAAGATGTTTGCTTCCTCAGATTCAACTGCGTCAGAAGTTTCAGTGAGATAATTATTTACATAACTATTCAACCAGCCATTAGTTAACATTTTCCAGTCATTTTGCGGGTAATATAACAAACCTTTACTTGAAACGCCATGCGACACTTCAGTAACATACCAAAATGATCCCACTAAATCGCAAACAAAAACTGAAAGAAACCATTCCACAAAGCTTAGAAGTAAATTTTCTCGTAGTTCATAATCCTGCTTCGAGGTTATTTTCCGAATTTTCCCAAGCCAATTAATAGTTGATAGTTCAATTGAATATATGAGTTGATCCTTTGGAAATTTATCATTCTTACCAGCTTTTATAAATTTGATCACTTTCTCGATTATTACTGACTTATTCTTGGGAGTTCCCCATGTGCTTAGTGGAAAAATCTTACCGACAGCTATCAAGACAAACCTTATCACCACAGACTTCAGTGTTGCATATTCAAAATTTGTTTTCGGTATCTTCTGCAGACAACCAGAGCGTACCTCTTTATAGATCGACAAATAGTTAGTTTTTGCGTCATTATATATAATCTTCTTGCACAATTTTTTTAATGGTCTCAACCTTTTAGGAAGATTCTTTTTGCTTTTTACCACCTCGCTTGGAATAATATCGTCTATTAACTCGATCGGATTATCTGACAAAAATCTTGAAGAATTATTGAATTCTTTTTTATTCTTGTACATCATTCTTGATTTCAGTGACAGACAGGAAGTTTTGGTTTGAAAACTCGGCAAATGACCAAATAACTGTACATAGTTTGAATCGTTTGTTTTAATGAAGCACCTAGTAGCTAATATCAAATTTAAAAACCTAGTTTTTCCAATTCTATTGAAAAGTCTATTCCAAACATCATTCTTCAAAAAATTTATTTGGAAGCTAACATACGGATTAAAAACTTTAGAACCCCAAATCGAATTTGACGACGGATCATGGTAGCCATTAACTAGTGAATTTTGAGAATTCTCTCTTATTAAATGGGCAATTATTGAGTCAACTAATTCAACGTATGAATTTCCTTCAAAAAATTGGTACGGATAGTTATAATCCTCAGTTACAACAGAATATTCTTCAATAATGATGGATTCATTAAGAAGTCTCAAATATTTATCCGATTTTTCGAAAACAGATTGTTGCTGAATTATTCTACCATCCAACTCTGGGTATTTATATAGCAAATAATTTAGTAGAGATCGCCCATTTTCCATGTCTTGAGTACCAAGATATATCTTCTCACAGATAAATTATCTATTACATATTTCATTGTGATTTCCGATATTTCACTCCGATCTCCAAAAAGCGAAATCAAAAAAATTAACCTCCGGGTCTCAAATGAAAGAAGACATTGCAACAAATGGTATTCAAGAATTTCACCAGAATAAACACATTGATAGCAGACGTCAAGACACTGGTTAATATAATTAAAAGAACATCGAAACAAATGGGTAAAAATAAAGATAATTCAGTTGAACATGTGGATTTAGAGAATGGTATTATACATGGAGTACTCAAACAAATTAAATACTCCAACATAACCACAGCCAACCACCTGAAACCTATTCTTACTGATGTATGGTGTTGTGACATAGCTCCATCTCAATCAAAGGCGCTAATTACATTTATACGAGAATTTGTATCACCAAAAGAATTATTACCTTTAGTTCATGTAAAGAGATTTAATAAGGTAACAGAAAACAAGCCCTCGCAGCAGCCAGAATCTGTATTGAAAACAATATTATGTTCCGCAGAATTATTCCAGGATGAAAGTGAAATACTCAGTCTACTTGAAGAACATGGTACCTCAGATCTTAACACTAAATCTCTTAATTTTTATCAAAAACAAATTCCAAAATACCCGGCTACAACTAAAGAAATATCGCAAGAATGGACTAATAATTACTGGCCTATGTCATGGAAAGGTAACCCTAATCATCAAGCCTTGAAAGCCGCTAATTTCAATATTCCCCAAGAACGAGATATGATTAATAAATTATTAGACAAACTTCAACAACATGAAGTTTCTAGCTCTTCAGATTTCCCCGCTGTCACTTTAATAGCAACGGAATCCAAGATACCTAAACAGCATGAAATACTTAGTATAAGCTACGATAATAGACATAATCACCCGTTAGAACACAGCGTTATGAAGGCTATTGAAGACATCGCTATAAATGAGAGAACAAGAAGATGTGACTTAGAAAACACACCATACCATATTCATAAAAATGATTTGAATTACTTGTGTCATAATTTACTTGTATATACAACGCATGAACCATGTGTTATGTGTTCTATGGCACTTGTGCATTCTCGGATAGGAAGAATCATATATATGAAAGGGCAACCCGAAACTGGAGCTTTGGCTGGTAATTATCAATTGGGTGATAGGGATGGTCTCAACTGGAAGTTCGATATATGGAAATGGATGGGAGATGAAGAACTTAACAGATTGGATAGTATACTTTCATCTGCGAATAACAAATGTGAAAAGCAAACAACGATTAATATTTAACCGGACACTATCGCGTACCATAAGCACACGCCACCAATTCAGGTCATATACTATCTAAATATGTTGTCACATTTATCAACACTTCGAATTGTCTCTTTTATTATCTTTTCAATATCTGTTTCATCAATTCCTCTAAACCACGCACTCCCATACTTTAAGTCATTAAACTCCTTGCATATAGATTTGATGTCCTCTACAACACTCACGATCTGATCATCAATAGATGTGTTCTGCAAAATAAACATATTTTCCAACTTACGTAACCTAGTTAATAGGTTGTTAATAGAATATCTTCCGGTCGTTATTGTTTGTGTACTTTTGAGTTTTTCTATGGTATCTTGTAAAGGTACATCAAATTGATCTTGAATCCTACGTTTCGTAGGTTCAATTGTTTTAGTTTCACGTTGTTCGACTAGCTCATCAAATATCCTTTCAATGGTATTCTTCAGAACTCTTGAAGGAAATAATCTCTCAAATTGTTCGAAGTTAATTACTTCATGTAACGAAGATCTTGACAAGATGAAATTTTCTATAATGATAGACGACTCCATAATTGTTTGCTATATTCTAGAATTTTTATTCATAAATGTAAAAATAAATTTATTTATATTATATAAATTACATGTATAATATCATTATTCATTGGGAAATCATACTGACGCTACATTAGGAACGTCAAAAAACATAGTCAATCTGCAAATTTTTAAATTTAATTTTTGAGTCGTGCACCAATGGTTTTTCCATAAGGATTGTAGTTGAAAAATAACAAAACTAAAAATCAACTAGAACGTATAAAATAAATACATCAATGTCATCATTATCTTTTCATAGTAAATCATTCTATCCACAGGCTTTGTCGACGGGGCTACACTCCAGAATTTCTAAAGACCCTGATAATGCACTTATTTTGAATACTGCTCCGCAAGGGAGAACAGCAAAAAGGAACACCCAGCAAATCAATTATGCAGAACTTGAGAATATTAATGATGATTTCGAATTTGATGAAGTCCCAACTGCAACTAATACTACTGCAGCGGTAATTAATAATCAATTAGCTTCGAATAATCAAAAGCATCTTTTGAAACCAGCTCGAAATACGCGTTATCCCTTAAGCTTGGACGATGATCTGAAACTAGCCGAAGCTAATAATAAAAATAATGACATTCTTATTCCAATAAGATTGAACTTAGAATATAACGGTGGTACTTCCAAATTGGTTGATTTTTTTATGTGGAATTTGAATGAAACATTAATCACCCCGCAACAGTTTTCCCTCTTACTATGCAATGACCTAGAATTACCAACCCATTTACAACTGGAAATTACAGAATCAATAATAAAACAAATCGAGGATTATAATTTTGCTTCATCATTACAACTTCCATCTAATATGGAATATCATGTCATCATTGATTTGTCTGTGAGTTTAAACAAGCAACTATACCAAGATAGATTTGAATGGGATTTAGCACAAAATGACGTTACTCCGGAACAATTTGCAGACATCGTAGTCTCAGATATGGGTTTATCTTTAGAATTCAAACCTGCTGTATCGCACTCCCTACACGAAGCAATTCTTAGATTGAAAAAAGAAATAACAGATGGAAGCTATAACCATGAATTGCACAAATATCAACAACAAAGTGGCCTAATATTCGAATGTGGTATAAGAATAACCACGGAAAGCAGTGTTCATAATGGCAATGATCAATGGGAACCCGTTGTTGAGATATTAACCCCGTGGGAGATTGAGAAGAGAGAAATTGAAAGAGAAAGAAATATTAGAAGGTTGAAAAGAGAAAATATGAGAAGAGAAGTAGATGACTTTGGAACTAACAAGAGAAGAGCATTATTAAATAGAAGAAGGTTCGATGAACTAGAAGGAAATTGGAGAAGCTATTAAAGTTTAAGCGAAATGAACCCTCCTCCATTTTCACTATTGTATCCTATCCTGTAACTAATATCTTATCTTATTAAAAATTTAATATAAATACTCTAATAATATATTGATTTCATTTTATAATTAGAAATTTATCTTTCTTATAAAAACAATTGTTAATTTGTAAGAATAGAGTTTGATTTAGATTTAAAGAGAAAATTATTCAAGTTCCAATCAACAGAATATTTCAATTATATATACTTGTATCGAAGCACCACAATCGCAACCTGATAGAAAGTTATTGTAGCTAATAACATAAATAATGATGAGAATAATGTCTAAATTAAAACATAATCAGCTGCTTTATCACTATTAGTAACCCCATATAAACCTATTAAAACAAATAAAGGAGCTAATGATGCCCCAAAATATATATAGAAAGATGTCATATCTTGACACATAAAATTAATTAATAATATTATTCCTGCTCCATCACTCAACAACATTCAAATAGGTTAATCATATACGCCGATTATGGATACTCATTCTCCAATGATATAACGCATTTGATCTCTCACAACGGACACCGACACAAATTCTCTAAGTCGAATTGATCAATTCTATAAATTTTAACTTTTTGTGTAGCATATCTAGAGACCAGCTAAGCAAAGCGCTATTTCAATGTTAATTGTTTGCTACGTTATTTTAGAGTTCATTGTTTTAATATGAGTTATCCTTAGTTGTTTATGTTGAAATATCTTGAGTTAGAATTTGAAACGGTTGCAAAATTAGTGTTATTCTGCGAAAAAAATTATTTCTATACTAGAACACTCAATACTGTATTTCTATAGACTAATATCTTGAAGTAAATTCACCATAGTAAAGTTCATTTCAGTATCAGTTTCAGTTTAATCAATCAAGGCAGTACTATAATATATAATTTACTTAGTCTCTAATAAAATATACAGATAGCTCAAAAACCAGGTCCTATTTATAATCCGGTAAATGGAGCCATATCCTGTCCTTCGGCTTGCTGTGTAACCATCTTGCATTAACATTTTGTCCGTGGGTCTATTGTTCTAATATAGAACGAATTTGTTCTGTAGAACAACACTAATTTTGCAACCGTTTTAAGTTCTCATTCACTACATTTCAAAATACCGGACTAAACGTAATGAGGTAATCTTGAAGTAAATTCTCTAAAGTAATGTTCATTTCAGTATCAGTGTCAGTATCAGTGTCAGTATCAGTGTCAGTATCAGTTTCAGTATTATAATATATAATTTACTTAGCCTCTAATAAAATATACAGATAACTAAAACTTAGGTCCTATTTATAGTCAGGTAAATGTAGCCATAGCCAGCACTCCAGCTTGCTGTGTA